>JAPYZJ010005123.1:0-12133 GCA_030522765.1 Ophioninae sp. B BG-2022a
GAAGAACTTGTAATAAACGACGATCCGTCAATTAAGAGTTACCCTCGACTATTCATTGGGAACAGTCTGGCGATCCGCGCACCCATCCACCGGTTCCACTTAACATCGGAATACGGTGGATGATGGAGGGCCGGTGGGGTGAGGACCACCCGGAGGACAATTGGGGCCGTCCAGTGTGGCTAGATCCCCGGGGGATACATGCCGCTTATGACGACTACGACCTCGGGGATTGGGTGGATCCACGGCCCCTTCGGGTAGTGATGAGAGGCCCACGCGGGATGGGGGTTCGGCGGCCCGACGACGCTGAGGTGCACGCGCGCACACACACACACACACACACACAGAAGAGGCTCTGATCAGCTGCTGCTGTTCACAAAAGGCCTCGCTGTAATAAAAATCATACGATTTTTTTTTTAATCTTTATTATGTCCTTCGTCTTTTTTTTTGTGGATTTCTCTCTCTCTCTCGCTCGGTTCGATGCTATTCGGACGGTTATATACTAAGTTCCGGGCCAGGAAATTCGCGCGCAGTCAGCACGAGCTCCAGAGATGAGCTCACTGTCGGCCGAGCTCGCCTTCCACCGCGCGCTCTTCGGCTACCTCGCGCGCGCGGCTTCCGACAACTATGCTGAGCTGTCGAAATTTGCAAAAGATCCTCGGCGACTGTTCCCGGCTCGTTAGTCGTTCTTGAGATCGCGGAGAGTTACGAGCTCTTGTAATACTCTTTCTTTCTTTCTTTTGGTGCCTTTGATAAAAAAGTGCTGCCGGAAAGCGACGGTGCGTGATGGGGAAAAAAGCAGCGGTGGAGTTTTCAGGAGATTCCTCTTGGTGTTCGCGGGTTTTATTTTTTTACGACTTTTTTGGCGTAAAGCGGTGGGGAAAAAGCAATAGTGAGTGATGGGGGAAACAGCTGTGCTTTCACCAGGAGAGGGGAAGCAGCAGTGAACGGCGGGGGAGAGCAACTACCTGGCAGGACGTGGTGGGCGAAAAAAGGTATGTGAAAAAATTTTCGAAATTAAACATTTCAAAAAACGGGACCATTATGGTTGTCTCGCGCTCCGTCCCCACTCCAGCCGCCCCCCACCACTCCCAGGGGTGGGGGACAGCATCCCCACTTCTCGCACGCCGAGGAGTAGGGGTAGGAGTGGGGGTCGCCATAGTGGTCCCTATACTACTCACGTGCCTAATATACCGATGCTATGCCAAACGCGCTGTTCGCATAAATATAAGTGCGTTGCAATTTTCAAAGAAAATTACATCCAACCCGACTAGAAAATTTGCCCCGGTACCGGGAACTGCCGCTGCGGTGGGGATCAAGCGCAGATCAGGTAGGGCTCTTTCAAATATATGCTTGATCTATACCGAACGTCCAACGGAGCAGGAGTCCCCGATTCCGTGTGCGGGCTGGAAACATTGTTCAGGTCAACATACAGTGGCGCATGATTGCGGCCCTAACATGAGTTTGATACAAGAGTTTATCAACTTCCTTTCTTCCATCCGTGCTCAGGAATCGGCAAATCAGGTAGAGATCCGGTATATATCAGGCATACACTTCACAGTACATGGCTGGTCTGCGCTGGTTATCCGCCGGCTCAGTGAATCCTGGAGTGAAAATAAGCGTTCACGGTACTCAACTAACCTATTTTCATGACAGTTGCAGCCTAGACGCTGAGTCCACGATTTCAGAAAATACTAATATTATGAAACGAGATGAATGGAAAAGATTGTCACAAAAAATACTGTCGCGATTCATTTGTCCCGTGAAATATCCACGTGCTTCTATGTATCCTTTTACACTTGCCGGTTGCAACCTTGCTGTTGCGCAGGGGCGTATAATGTTTTCTATACTTGCGGATTTTGTATAAATGGAAAAATTGTTTTAAAGCCATCAATATTTACTGTTGTGTGGGCATAATTATAACGTGATTCATAGCAAAACATATACAGTTTTATAGTAATAAATATGAGAGAAATATGTCAACTTTATGTAAGATATTCTCGACAATCAGGATAGCCTAGTAGTTAGCGCGGTCAACTTTAGAATAATAGACCGTAGGTTCGATTCCATCTTAGGTGACAAATTTAAGTAGGCAGGATACAAGTTAATAGAAGTTTCATCTGTTTCAGAAAAATACTGTGATCCAAAAAAGACCACAATCCAATGACCCAATTCTTTTTCGTATCGATATATCGATACAAAAAAAAATTAAATAATACCCGAATTATAAGTCTGCTATTATTGTTTTTTATTTCAAGGTAGGTGGCAGAATGATTGATGTGGCTCATAACTGAAAATCTAGTCCAGGTCGAGTCACATAAAGCGTTTCTCATCGCACGGGGCCGTGATCCGGCTCCCGGAAGAGAGCCTGATTGCCGATTCCGGCAAGCCGCATCCGGGCTTTATCTACACCGTAGGGGCAAGAGTAGTCAGAGCCGGATGTAAAAAAGCGTTTCACGACCAATAGAGAGCTAATCCAGTAACTGGATAAGTGCTGTATCACAGAATACGGTTTGTTGGATCTAGTCTTGTTCAACCACGTATCGCGATTTCTAGTCGGGCAAATGGCCACGGCCCTTTTGAGATTTTCGAAAGAAAGCAACAATGCTACAAGGAAAGCGGCTTTTTAGCTATACTGCGCTGCCATAAATTTAGAATTTATTGTCTCTGTCTGCCTTATTGCGAAATATTTCGCATTGCTTCAACCGATCGTAAATGTCTTACAGTCAAAAAGCATTGACCTGCTCCAGTGTGCGAATCACATTGAAAGAATCATCGACACATTAAAAAAACATCGTGAAAATGTTGACGATCACAGCGGCAGGTTTATAGCTGAAGCTCAAATGATCGCTGCCGCTGTAGAATTGATTTTACAATGCCACGCCTCGTGAAAAGACAGAAGCACCGTGCAAATCCTCTGGCAGAGAGTCTTACCCAGTTTTGGAAACGATCGTTAATTATTCCCTACCTTGACTCATTAATTACGTCATTGGAAGAGCGTTTTTCGGAGAACAACTTACCGGCATATTCTTTGATCTCATTGTACCCACATAACATGTCGAAAATTATATTCGAAGAATTTTTGAAAAAAAAACAAAGATCTTTCGCAAGTTTTATAACTTAAGTGGTAGTTTCGACGGCGAGGCTGACCTATGGTACAACTTTTGGAAAGAAAAAAATATAACAATAAACGTTCTGAAAGTCATGGAAGTGGCAGAACTAATCAAGGATTCAGAAATGTTTTACGGGGTGTCACCTGATTGGCACCTCTTTCTGGATAAACTACGATCGACCAATCAGTTCGACGAAAGATCTTGGTCTTGTTGCGCCAACGACGTATGGCGCAACGACGCATGCGCTATTTTTTTTTCAGCAGAGCGTTTGGCATGATAGCATTGTACAAACTGGGAAGTCTATGTCTTTTGTTTCCGAATTCTCTCTTTATACAAACATTCTCACAGTACTTGCCCTATTCGTGCATTTTTTAAAAGTTGTGGATTGACATAAATTCACCATACTTATTCTATCTTTGTTTTTCACGTAAACCATTTTGTAATTTTCCATTCACGGTATTTTCAAAACACCAGACAACGTTAAGTGTGCAACAAACGATTCGACACAAATATGGAAATATATTCAAAAATAAGTTGTATTTTCGTAATTAACAGTGAAGAATAGTTCAACAAAACGGTGATCGACGTTGATCGTCGATCGGGTCTACCGATCGACACTGTAGCTCGTCTAATTGCGGGAAATATAAAGAATTTGGGAGATGTGGATTTTTCAGTGAAAAGACCGGGATCGCTCGTCAAGAAGGTACGTTTTATGTTTCATTTTTCATTTTTACCGCTTTTTGCGATTAAGAATTCTTGAAAGTTATTAAGTAAGAACGTTTCAGTTTTGATTTTCAGAGTTCGATAAAAATGAATTCTCAATTCCTAATAGTTTTTTTATGGCTCAAGCTGTGAAAATTTTTATTTCTAAATACCAATTGATCAAAAGCGAAAGACCGAAGCTCAGCTTCAAAGACAGCAAAGGATTCAATCAGTTAAAAAGACATCGAAGACACTCAAGAATTGGGTTAATTCGAAGACATCAAAGAGTCAAAGGGGTTTCGCAGTGCAAAAGACTGCTGCGAACAGGTGGAATCCTTCGCTGTGCCCTGTTCGCTGAGGAGTTGGCCTGAATTGTCGCTCCGTGAGGCAAGGAGGAAAATACAATTCCAAAATCGTACAAACATCTTTCAGATTTGTGTCAGCGACATACCTTGCGCATGGGATTCTGTTGAATCTCTTTTGCTTCGCCGTCGAAGTGGTAATTTGATTTTGAAGGCATCATGACAGCGAAGGATTCAATCAGTTAAAAAGACATCAAAGACACCCAAGAATTTAGTTAATTCGCTGACACACAAATCTGAAAGATGCTTGTAAGATGTTAGAATTGTATTTTTCTCCTTGCTTCAGCGAAGCGACAATACAGGCAACTCCTCATGGAACAGGGGACAGCGAAGGATTTCAGCTGTTCGCAGCTGTTTTTGGCACTGCGAAATGCCTTTGAGTCTTCGATGTCTTCGAAGTAATTAAATTCTTAGGCGTCTTCGATGTCTTTTTCCCTGATTGAATCCTTCCCTGTCATCGATGCCTTCAAAATCAATTCAATTCTGCGACGGCAAAGCAAAAGGGATTCAACAGAACGCCGTTTGCAAATGGCACTGACACAAATCTGAAAGATGCCGTATCGAGGTTCAGCATGATGCCGATGTTTCGCAAACGTTACAGTCTGCATCATCAGGGCTGGGAGCTCCGATACTGAAGCTCCCGAACTTCAAGTCTTCCTTATATAGTTGCAGTCATCGTTCCGGATCACTACACCAGCCAATCAGATGTTTTAATTGATCAGCTGGTCAATTAAAAAAACCGCTACATTACTAAAGAAAGCTGAACTGCCAGATAGCATAACAAAAACTCTGACACCCAGACAATCTCTACCACCCAGACTGTATGGTCTCCCCAAGAAGCACAAAGACAATAAGCCACTGAGGCGTATTCTCAGCAACATAGGCGGACCCACGTATCATTTGGCGCGTGTTCTATGTAAACCCCTAAAAAAACTTGTAGGCCTTAATAACTCCCATATCCAAAAATCCCAAGACTGTGTGAACAAAATTAACTCCATTAACACACAGCCCAACGACATCCTAGTAAGTTTTGATGTAGTATCCCTATTTACGAACGTTCCAACCCAGGAAACTCTGAACATAATTGAGCAATCAAAGAAAATATCTGCGAACCTACTTCCCCTCAAAGAGCATTGTCTAAATTCCACTCACTTCTAATTTCAGTCCCAGTTTTACGAACAGACCGCTGGCGCAGCAATGGGCTCGCCTATCTCGCCGATTATTGCAAATATCTCCATGGAAAATCTGGAAAATAAAATCGGTATGTCGATGATACCTTCGTCATCGGGGGCGACGGCAAAGAAACCCTCAACCCTTTCTTAACCTTTCTCAATTCTCAGCACCCCACGATCAAATTCACCACGGAAATAGAGCAAAATAACCAAATTCCCTTCTTAGACGTATTGATTGAACGAAAACCCGATGGAACCTTGGGCCACAAAGTATACCGCAAACGAACACATGCCGATAGATACCTCCATGCCACCTCTCACCGTCATCCTTACCAAAAACATTCGGTCACAAGCTCATTGGTGTACAGAGCATTAACGGTTTCTGAACCGGACTCCTTGGAGAATGAATTAGAACATTTGCAGAGAGTTCTGGGCAAGAATGGTTACAAGCAAGGCAACATTGATAAAACCATCCAACGTCTAAAAAAGAAGTAGCTAATAGAAAAGATCTAACCACACCGGAAAAAGATCATCCCGAAGTTCCCGAAGGACCTGAAGAACAGAGAACAATTATAACCTCTCTGCCATACCTACAGGGAATTACTAACCGCATAGGCAGGGTCCTTGGAAAACACAACGTACGAGTCATCTTCAAACCTCACAAGAAGATAGCACAAGTACTACCTGGTCCCAAAGACCAACGTCCACCACTTAGTGCCCCAGGAGTTTACAAGATACCCTGCTCATGTGGTGAAGTGTATATTGGAGAAACCGGGAGGAAGACCAGTACACGGATCAAAGAATATCAACGGCGCATCAAGTATGGCCACAGTAAAGAGTCAGCCCTGTCCAAACATTGGATGGAAACTGGTCATTCCATCCAGTTCGACAAATCTGAAAGCCTGGTCCCATCAAAAAGCTATTTTTCCAGGAAACATCGAGAAGGCCTCGAAATCCGAAAACATCCAAACAACTTGAAGAGAGATGGTGGATACCAAGTGAACCCCATTTAGAACACCGTCCTTCCGGTTTTTTAATTGACCAGCTGATCAATTAACACATCTGATTGGCTGGTGCAGTGATCCAAAACGATGACTGCAACTATATAAGGAAGAACCGAAGTTCGGGAGTTTCAGTATCGGAGCTCCCAGCCCCTGACGATGCACACTGTAACGTTTGCGAAACGTCGGCATAATGCTGAACCTCGACACGGCATCCATCCGGAAGCCACAACTTTTCAAAATGATGATAAGCGCTGTGAAAGCCTTGAGTCTAAAATCTGAAAAATGCTTGTAAGATGTTGGAATTGTATTTTAAGCTTTGCCTCAGCCAAACGACAATGCAGGCCAACTCCTCAGCGAACGGGAGACAGCGACGGATTCCAGCTGTTCGCAGCTGTCTTTGGCGCTTCGAACCCGTTCAAGTCTTCACTGTCTTCGCTGTCCTCGAATTAACTGAATTCTTCGGTGTCTGCAATGTCTTTGAACTGATTGAATCCTTTGCTGTCTCCGACGCCTTCAAAATCAAATCAACTCTTTTATCAAATCTGAAAGATACTTGTAGAAAGTCTAGAATCATTACTTTCTTGGACTTGAACGTACTTATTTCTATACTGTTTGGAATTAGTCTGACAAGTTTATTAATAATTTGCCTTCTTCGCAGTGAAGCATTTCTATCTCTCTTGCCAATAAGGTTCAATGACCCTGCAAATCCACAACAATACAAAATCTCAGATATTGTTTGAAAATAATGTGGGGAAATTATTTCACAGATTGCGAAAGCTTTAAAAATTGCTGCCAACGAGAAGTTCCTGATGCAATCGAAGAGTATGTGGTATCGCCGAGATTCCAAGCTTAGTTCGCTGGTGGTGAGTTTGATACATGCGGACGCGGAAGAATAACACGATGTTACCCAAACAAACCCAAATAAAAGGTAATGAAAATCCGGATGCAATTCCTCGTTTACAGCAGTTGAAGATAAACTCCAGGTCGGTACCTATCGAGCATGTAGGGGACAAGTACTGCCAAGAAATTGTCAGTGACGGTATCGATACTTTCAAAATGATACACATCTCTGGCGATGGTAATTGATTGTTACGGTGCTTTGCGTACTTTATACTCGGCAATCTGGAATTGCATTCTTCAATTAGGAAAGAGATCGTCGAATACATAGCGAGTCATTGTCAAGAAGAATGTATCTTGCTCACAAATAGTTGCGAAGAAAAGTAGTATACAAACGCTGAAGAATACGTAAAAGAAATGGGGCCAAGCGGGACCTTTGGCACTAATTATAAAATTATCGTGTTTACAATAATTTACACAATAGCTGTCACAATTTTCCGTCAAATGACCGGGCAGCGAGCCATAGTCAAGGTAATAACATTCGAAGAATCAAATGATATGCATTTGAAAATATTGAAGTAATAGATATTGGGTAGAGCAATTGATTGAGATCTGTGGAGTAAGGAGAGGAAATAAATGTTTCTTATCAGCGGGAAATAAATGTCGTCGAACAGGTTGATATTTAACTCGCGTATAAATGCTTATTTTTGTTAAGTATAAAAACGAGATCAACTTTTTCAAGAAGAGAATTATCAATTCCTATTTGGCACGAGAACGACGAGACGATCGCGGAACTGTCTTTTGTTTTGTCGTCTCTTTGTGCTTCGCATCCTCGGATGACTCGCGTCTTGTCGTTGGTGGATGATCATTTGCACACACAGACGGACTGGGCCAAACTAGATGGTTAGCGACGCACTCTCAGACTACCTCAATAGAAAATTATGTTTACGGGCCCCCAACGCAATGGCCACTGAGTCGTTCTCGAAGCAGAGCCTACCGAACCATCCGTTCAGTGCAACGAACAAGTACAAAGTCTGCTTCCAGGAATATTAGATAGAAAAGCATCTACTTCGGACCACGGTATTCTTAGTCCTAATGACAAATGCATCGATGAGAATTATGATCCGCCCTTGCTTAACCAAATTTCTGAGTCGGACACGTTGGTACGAGATATGCCGGTCATAGGTTCAATCGAAGTGCAGCGTTCAGTTAGACGGGACTCCGAACAAAAACTCATCTGGAGACAGGATCTCAAAAAAAAAGAGATAATACATAATATTTTAGAAACGAAACTCATCAACAGCCTCTCATTAGATGAGCCATTCGAAAGAAAAATTAGTACCCTGACAAAAACGAAAAATATTCCTGGCTCTGAACACAGCGCAGCCCAGCAACCGTGCTACAAAACAAGAATATTGCATTTAAAAAAGAAGAAAAATCCATATGATGAATATTCGTTTAGCAGTAACGAAGTATTTGATTATGAATCGTGTGCCAGTGATTCGGATGTTTCCTTTGAACTACCGAAGGGTGCACGTACGAAAATCCGAAGTAAAGTTATCGAAATTCCAAGTGAGTATGACCCGGATAAATCAGAACTGGATGGTCGTGAAAAATTAAAAAAATCGAAGCCAGCTAGGAAAAATAATTTAAAAAAATAAGAAAATATTACGGTAAAGATCTAGGCATAGTTGAAAAAGACGCAAAATATTTTAAAAGGGAGTTTGGTGAATATACTTCAGATATAGTGTGAGCTGCTATTGCAAAAATAATGCTGAACACGTTGAAATGTACTCGCTGTTTGGGATTTCATGGCTCTGTTCGGTTTAATTAGAAAGACATAGTGGTATATGCACACTGCAAAAATGCAGACCATGAACAAAACTTTCGGTTCGCACTCGATCATTTGGACCAACCACAAGTTCGTTTGCATATATGTAGTAACGAAAATCTGAAGTTTGTTCACGCCGAAAATCTCGTGGCAGAAATGTTCAGACCGTTAAAAGCCGCCGAAAGGAAGAAGTTCCAACAAAAATTGCGACACTGGAGAGTCACCGATTACCTTGCCGAAATAGAAAAACGAACAAGCACGGGATTGAAAGAAGCCGGCCATACCCAGGATATGGGGCATTCAGAATGTTCTATACAAAGCGAAATCTGAATATCTATGTAAAGGACGTTTGTCTCTCAAATCTTATGATTTATCGGATCTTATGGAATTTTTGATCCAGGAGCAGAAGCTTGAAGATCCTTTTTTACGATATGTTAGCCTACCTCTTACGGCCATAGTGGTTACCGAGGAAGATCTATTTGCAATAATTGACCAAAAACAAATCATTTTGCATTTGGACGCGACAGGTTCAGTCGTGCGTAAACCTCAAGATCTGTCGTGCAAAAAAATATTGGGAAACCGCTTATGGGAACGGTGTCGTCCCCATAAGCGGTTTTTTAAAACGATACAAATACTTTGTTTTGGCAAAATATAAAAAACGACCTCTCGGCACTATTATAACAGTAGATTGGTTTTGGGCCTTTATTCATGCTGCTCTCCATGAATGGAATTCATGGAGAGCAGCATGAATATATTCCAAGTATGTGTCCAAGTATATATTCATAAATATATACTTGGACACAATGTATGCATGTTGTCAAAGAAACGAGCGGCCACCAAAACGCCTATACATACTATAAATCTGTTTCGCACATTTTATGAAGATCGCTTCAAGAACCATACACGAAACTTATCCAGAATACAAAAACCAAAAAAGTTTACTATTAGAGTGTATCGCTCTAATGTATATCAGTCGAAACTTGAGACAACTAGACGAAATATTTAAACATGTATGCACGCTTTTCACATGTACGAAGGAAGAAGCAGTGAACGATAGTATTGTCGTTATAAAACAAGTTGGATTGAAGAACCCCAGTAAGAAGAAAGAGATTCACGACGCTATCAATGATGAAGACATTGATAACTTTATACAGTAGCCGCAAAAATTAAGAGATAGAAAAAAATAGCAAATTTTTTGCCATTTTTCAATAGGCTGTAACTTTGTGACAAATCGAAAAACGTTTTTAAAAAAAGGAAATTGCAGCCTGTGCGAGAAGGGCGTGAGCTGACTCTCGGATCAGTAGGGATAGATGGATAAAGTAAAACGAGGCGAGAAACTTCCTTATGACGAGCTGTCGTAGGATGAGCGTTTATTGTGCAGTCAAATTTGAAACATTCACCTGTAGTCGATATACCACAATTTGAGCGAAACAGTCTGACAAATTCGATATTACTCGCGACGCCCTATCATGGTCGTCGCGAGATGAGCCAACCGTTCGAACGTTCTCGATCGCGTGGCTCGTACAAGAGACCTTTTGGTAACACGCGACGCGAGAACGAAATACACGACGCGAGAACGAAAAAGCTGACAGAATGCTGAGACGATTGAATCCTGAGATGCACAGAAGATGAGCGATTCGACACGACTACGAGCGGAACATTGAGCGCAAAAAACGGAGTTGTCTGGCACGTAAAGCCACCAAAAAAACTTGCCAACTGAAGCTACCACCGAAATAATACCGCCAAAAACAAACGTGAGAGGTCCGTCGATCGCGTGAGTCGCACGCTCGGCTCTCTTCGACCTCTTTCGGGGAGAGTCGGCCGAGCGTCCTGTGAGCTGCTGCCGCACGACGGCAGGATTGCCGAAACGAGCCCTCTCGCCTCGGCGCGTTAATTCTCAAACACAGCCCCAAGTTTGTAGTTTTCAGATCTGGGGTCAAAAATTTTTCATCATGAGTAGTTTCCGAGAAAACGTCGAAATACCATGGAGGGAAAAATTTTCGAATTTTTTTTTTACGGTCCATGGACTTAAATAGATTATTTTTAATGACTCCATCATAAAGTTCTTTCAAAGAATATTATTCTTTTTAATTTAATAGGTGGTTGAGCTCTGTACGATGATTTTTTGTCGAGATATTAGCGTTCAAAGCAAAAAACGGCACATTTGACTTTCAAAATGGATAACTCGGGAAATAATGTTCGTACAGATAATCTAAGATAGGGATTGGAAACTGCAAAACATCCTCTATAACGCCTTATTACTTACTTTTTATAAATAATTTTTTTCATTGCGGAAAGATCGATCGATGGAAAGGAAAAAAAACGCATATTTAAGGATATATGCTACTTGTGATATTTCAGGAAACAATGGATTGATAAAGGATATAGACTTAGATTTTTAACCTCAGAGTATCCTTAACAAATCCTGAAAATTTCAAAGCATTCCGATTTTTCCTGCATTGTGTTCTGAACGATTGCATTTTCCATTTTTGCTAAAAATCCATGAAAAATGCATTTTTTAGCTTTTATTCATTTTTCACGGTTGAACGTTTTTTTTTCATTAATAACCTGATTTGTTATTTTTCAAAAAAGTTACTCTGTGTAAAGAAACGAAAAAATGAAAAAAAAATTTTTTCGAACAAAATTTTTTTCATCATTTTTTTGTTTTTTCACAGAGAGTAACTTTTTTAAAAAATAACAATTCAGGTTATTAATTCACAGTTAATCTGTGTAAAAAACAAAAAAATGACGAAAAAAAATGTTCGAACATTTTTTTTCCATTTTTTTTGTTTTTTTACACAGAGTAACTTTATTAAAAAATAACAATTTAGGTTATCAATAAAAAAAAACGTTAAACCATGAAAAATGAATAAAGGCCAAAAAATGCATTTTTCATGGATTTTTAGCACAAATGGAAAATTTAATCGTTCGTGTCGTGCCCCGAAATTAGTGGAAACTTCCATTGGCACGTAGCAGCTAAAATGTTGCTAATGCATACGGTACAAAATACCGATAGATTGGTTTCGGGAACCATAAGTCGTTAACCCGAACCAATTGGGCAAGTAAAATGCCGAATCAACATCGAACGTTCTAGAACATTCGATTGGGAAAACCG
>JAPYZJ010005124.1:0-12133 GCA_030522765.1 Ophioninae sp. B BG-2022a
TTTTTTTTATGTTACTTTATGAAAGATGTTTAAATTGCAAACGTAATAAATGCTTATTTGATTTCCTAGACTTCATATTTATTTTTTTAGAATATTTTGTATCTTAACTGCGTACTCCTAGACTAGATTACCCTATACTTTTTTTTTTGTCAGATTACGTCTCTCGGGTTCATCGAGCCACCGGCTGGTGTTTCCTCCCTTATATGACTGCGCATCTTTTGTTAATTTCCCAGCAACTTTCCTTCGGTCACTTTTGGCCTTTTGCCTCGATTGTTTGGGTTGGGAGCGTAAAACACTGTATCTGCGCCGGATCTTCGCCTGCGCTCGTTTCGACAGGGATCCGGATCATTGGTCGGATGACGGCCGTTATTAATGGAGAAGTCGACTCGGTACGCGCGAGTAATCTTGTATTTTCAGGGAATTGCCAAGTAGCGCCGTGATTTAGCGGAACAAGCGTGCCGAGAACGCCGAAGATAAAGAAATCGTGAACGATCGAAAACATCGATCCGGTATGCGACGTACGAAGCCGTCGCGCAGCGAGGAACGTGTGCCCGCTTGTGTGTACTACATTAGGGGATGAGTTGGAAACCTGAACTTCCATTGACCAAAAAGCTCAAACTTCCGAATTTGAATTTACCGAAACTACAAATTTGACAAATTCTTGTGCTTTGTTTGGGTTTGTTTAAAATCAAGGGTTTGAAATCGAACCAAAGAATCCAATGAAACCCAAACAAATTTCGTAAACTTTTACGGAATTTGTAGTTTTGGACTATTAAAATTCGTAATTTTGAGCTATCTGGTCAATCGAAGTTTGGGTTTCTTACCCTAGGCCTCGAGGCGCGATCCGACACTCGCTTCATCGAACGCTATTAGCAGTCGGCGATCCCACCGCGAGCTTTTCCGTTTCTCTTCCATGTATTCGATTCGATCGGCGCCGACACTCGAACCGTACGTCCCGCGGGATCTGCCACGAAAGTTGAACCACTTTGGAAGCGATTCCATCGACTCTCGTAACAAGGAGTTGCAACCGAACGCCCATCGAGGACTTGAAGATCCGTATTCGTGGATTTGCGGACTGGGTGTTCGTAGGAAGCTGCGATAGTTCGATGGAAGGTGTCTCGAAGACGGGAGCGTGGGTTCATGAAAATTACAGCGCAATGGTGATGGATCGAGGGTTGACGAGGATGGAAAAGGACGCACTTTACTCATCGACGCAGGAGGCATCCGGTGTCGTACGGGACGGGATCGTCAAGGTTCGTTCCAAGTTTCCGTCGTCGTCGCGCGTCTCGCGTCAAGCCCAATCATGTTGATTCAACAAAGTACCTACCGAGCTACCAAATTGCTGGAATTTGGTATTCGGCCAGAAGGCTGAACGGGGAAAAGACTTGGTTGTGGACGAAGCAAGGGGAACGTGATAAAGGAGGATGGAAAGAGGTGGATTCCAATGGGGTGCCGTAGGAAAAAGGGTGAGCTCGAGAGGAGGAGAGAATCGACGAACGAGGGACGATGCGGAACGCGCCAAAAGAGGAGAACGAGAAGGACGAAAGATCGGACAGGGAGGAGGGATTGAGTCTGATTGCACATCTAGGCCAAACCGGGTCCATGCGCGATGCAGTACCAAAGGGGTTCTGGCTCGGTCCGCCGGAAAGACGTTCGATGATTGGCTGCTCGGACGACTTTCTCGTGGTTCCCATTCTCACCCTCCCTCCTGTAACGCGGCCAACCGCGAAAGACCTCGTCGGAAGAATATTCGCAGTCGTTTCCCGTAGACGATGTGGGTCCGTCTCGCTCTTTTTCCAGAGACCCATCGACCACACGTACGCGCCGTCGAACACAGACGAAAACGTACCTACGTCCTCTTGGTTCTTCGCCATCCTGTCTCTTTCGATTCCTGGATGTTCTCGCTTCGTCATACGTGTCTAAATCGTACGGTATCCTCGTACTCTTTCGCCTCGTTCTTGTTCTTCCTCCGACGTTTTCCCGTATATATCTGCATCTCTTCTGGCTTTCGCGTACAGTTGACGCTTTCTCCCACCGGCACGACTCGTCTCGCCAGGCAAACCCGAAATGTCGAGGAGGAAAGGGGTGATTGGACGCATCCCGGTGATTGTGGCACCCGTTCCCTCGCGTATGGCCTGGCTTCCAGCAATGAGCCACCGAACCGAACGTCGCCTCCCACCTACGCCCCTCCAACCCCTTCCTCCCTTCCTCCCTTCCTTCCTTCCTTCCTTCCTCCCTTCCTACCATCGCGTCACCCTATACGCCTGTAAATCGAGTTTACCCTCTTGCCGTGGCTCAGCCCTTCAATCAAACTGATTGAAACATTCCTTGAATCCGAAAGAAACGAGCCAACCCACCCCTCGGCTACCCCGTCTTGCCGTTCCGTCCGCCGTTCCTCTCCTTCCGCCCTCTATCCAAACCTCGATCAATTCCTCCCTATCTTTATCTATGGCTTCCCTACCGATTCACGGAACGCTCGATTGTGTTGTGTTTCTACCGGTAAAACGTTTCTATCGCTTCCCTCGTCTCTCCCGTTTCATTTATAAACTTCCGTTTAGCTGATCGATTCGTTACAAGCAAAGGCGCAATAACCGATGATACCTGATATTGATATGATTTTCATTGATTTCGTCGCGCTCCCGAGTCAATATTGATAACGTATCGATCGATCTTGATCGCTTGAAAAAGTACCGCGTCATCGTTGTATACTTGAAAGATTTCGAGAAAAGCAATGAGTCGTAGTATCGTAGGTAACGAGTCCGTTCGCTCTGATCTATTTCTCCTCATCGAATCAATACGAGGCGAACTTGTGTATCGCAAGATCGATCCACGATCCTAAAGCGTTCGATGATTTTCCAATCGTATGCCAAGGTATTCGAGAGATATACGACTAGCTAGACCGATATTCCTAGAATCAAAGTGGATCGGCCGTTTTGGTAATTAACTCGTCGATTCCCGAGCGTCCGGATCGTTTCGAAAATGGAACCGTAGCGTTCTGTCGGTAGAGCGCGAGACCTGGGGACGAGTATCCGACGGATGGACAAACGAACGAGGGGAACACATTCGTGCGATACTTGCCGCGCGGTATACTCCTACGGAGAGGGACAGATAGAAAGAGAGAGAGAGAGAGGGAGGAAGGTGAGAGGGAGGAAAAAGAGAGACAGTGGTACACGCGTCGATCTATTCCGAGCAAGCGGGTCCAACCGAGTCGCCGTCTGTTTCTCATTAAATTGTGCTCTGACCTCGAATCCTCTAAATTTGGAACGAGTCTCCAGTGATTACCTACGATCGAGGGTCTCCGTCGTATTTTCGCGTCGTAACGATCGCGCGTGAGAGACACGCGGTCGAAGAAAAAAAAATTGGAGGCAACGGCAAAAGACCATGATCGATCGAGATCTCTCGGGTGTTCCGGATTCTCGAGTTCGCGACCAAAGATTATCGGTTGTCCACGACGAGTTCCACAAGAGTCAGAGAGCTCCTGCTTAGTAATCGTATCGGCGTGACGATTTGGGGTGGGGTAGGAAACCCGAACTTCGATTGACCAGATGGCTCAAAATTCCGAATTTTAATAGTCCGAAACGAAAAATTTCGTAAAGGTTTACGAAATTTGTTTGGATTTGTTTGGGTTCGTTAGTTTGATTTTACCCATGATTGAAAAAAAAAGTCAAAAATTTACGAAATTTGTAGTTTCGGTAAAATCAAATTCGGAATTTTGAGCCTTCTGGTCAATCGAAGTTGGGGTTTCCTACCCTACCCTGACGATCTTGTCGCTTATGCTTACCTGACGTAGTCGTGTTTGCAGAGTATCAGTCCGGACTTGGTGTAGCACGAGGTTCCCATGTCCGCCAACGTAGCACCGCAAAACGAACACTTGAGACACGAATTGTGCCAGTAGCGATCCAACGCGTGCAAGAGCCATCTCTCGACTATCCTACCGCCACAACCCGCACAAATTTGACCACTCGACTGCACGCTTGGACCTCCTTCTTGCTGGAAATTAACAAAAATCGAAGACACTCGTTACAGAGGCTTTGACTGCTCGTCTGGTTACGTTTTTCATCAATTGTACAATGACGCAATTGCGAGCAAGATATTTAGGCCTATCTCGAGCTACGAGAGTTTACGCGAAGCTACGGAGGAGTTCGGAGAGACCCGAGAGATGGACGAGTGCGTCATCGCGGTCCCGCGAAAGGTCCTTCAAGGATACAGCAAGAATCTCGCGGTAGAAAGTTTGCCCGGCTTTGAATTCGAAACGCGAAACCGACAACGGTTGAAAAAGTACTGCGCGTTGTCGAGTTCTCTTCTGGAACGACCCCGATGCTCTACCGTACTCGTACGCAGCCCTGTCCAGTTCTCTATCATGACTGGGATCACGCATCCGTGTCTCTTACGCAAAAGCCATTTTTTTTCCGGAGCATTCGCACGAAACGGCGCTAACGTAGTTTCCGTCGTAGAAAGTTGAGAGTTCCGAGTAAAGCCACGAGGGATTTCACTCGATCGAAAGATCGACTGATATTCAACGCGGCGTATAGCCAAACAAAAAATCTTCGAGCATTCTACGAGTACGGTTATAATTTTTGGATTTCGAGAAAAGTATCGTTTCGAAGCGATGAGCAAACGAGAGAAAAGAAGAAATCTCGAGAGTGAAGTCCTCTCGCCGCGGTCCGTCGGGAATCCAACCGACGATATCCTCGATTCGTCTTCCACTGGCGCAGGACCTCCTCTTTTTTCTCGTTTTTGTTTTTGCTTCTCTCTCTCTTTCTCTCTCGGATTCCTCGCGTAGACCCATTTTCCCCTCATTCCCCATCACCCGTGGCGCAAACGCGTTCATACTCGAACCTTTATCGTCTTGTCGCCGGGAAAGCACTTCATCTGATTCATGCGCGAGGTGATGGCGCTGTGATAATGCGGATGTACTTCCATGTTTGTCGCGGTTGGTCGTTTCACTCTAACACGTTACAACGCGCACACTCGTCATGGCGAAGAGATGGAAAAAGATCGAAAATACGGATCACCAAAGAAACGGGCGATTAAACGATCAATCCGTTTGGGTTGTACACCGAATACTAGCGCACTCGTTCCTCTCTTCGGGACGATCCTAACGAGAGTACCACTAGGAAAAACACGACCGTTGATGGAATCACTGAGATCGCTTTTTTCGGCCCCCCTCCAACCTCGATAAAGCCACCGGCCGCCACAACACTCGCGAGCGATTCGAGGGATCAAGCCAATAGATCGGTGGATCAACCACCGCAGCACTTTGAATTTTTTTTCTATCCAAAGAGATGATCGTTGTTCACTGGATTTTCGCAGCGCTCGAAAAACTAAGAAAGCTTTCGACTTTTGGACTGACTCGACATAGACTCGATCCTGTTTTTTCCGGCACTCCCGAAATCCGCGAATCAAAATTATTTCTCGGCGTAATGCGGACGAAAAAAAATTGGCGACGTAGAGTAGAGATACGAATGAAGAAGCGTCGAAAGAGGCGAGAGTTTCGTAGCGAACGTATATAGCAGCGAGTATAGACGTACCAGCCCCGACCGAAGTCAGGAACCAACTGACTGGTCGGAACCAGCCCGATCGCTTTGGGGCCTGAATGCCTCGAGGTCCCCCGGGTTCAGGTACCCCGATGCCCACTCGCGCGTTTAACGGAGGGGGGGAAAAGTATAAAAAGGCGAGCCTAGAAAGGACCTAACTAACGTTGAAAGGGGAAGGGTCGGGACCGTCGATGGGCGACATTGGAAGTGGCGCAGGCCGTGGAGGGGAAAGGGGAGAAGGGGCAAAGAGAGTGGTTCTTGCGTCTCGTTCCCTCCTTCTCTCTTCGGCAACCTTCCCCTCGCGCTCTTTCATCCGCACCTCTCGCTCTTAACCTATTCAATTATATTTCTCCATGGAAATTTCCATATTGTTGCGTTCATCAATGGAGAGTTAAGTAAGGGTCACGCAGACGTATAAAGCTCGTAGAATTCATCCTTTGTGATTTCCCCCGTCGTTCTTCACATTCTTCGTATCATCCCTTGATTTCTCGTCTCACCGTTTTTTTTTTTTTTCAATTCGCAACGATCCTCGTGAAAAATGACGCGGATTTTCTTACCGGTTGTGAACGATACCGACGAAAACGGAAATCATAAGGAAATCGATGTTTCGAAGCTACGCGTCAAAACGGACTATCGGACCGAAGAATCAAGGATCTTGAAATACCTTACCTTCAAGGTGCAGTTGTTGTTGTGATTGACGGGTTGATACGCAGGATGACCAGGTAGATGTGGATGCGGGTGTCCAGGATGGTGAGGGTGCTCGCCCATCATTCCTCCACCCCCGTGATGGTGTCCGTTGCTTCCCATACCAGGACCACCGGAAAGCGGTCCATAGGGAACTCCGGGATCCGTTTGGCCAGCCCCATGACTCGGTGGTGAATGCGGACTCGGAAGGTCCGGTGTCGTTGTATTTCCACCTCCACCGCCGTTACCCCCACCTCCTCCACCGCCTCCACCACCCCCTCCGGCACCGCCGGGTCCCCCTCCACCCCCACCGTATCCGCCGTGATGAGGCCCACCCGGGCCCGAATGATGAGGACTACTCGACAACGAGGGATGATGGGGATACGCCGCGGGATGGCCCGGATGGTGGGGGTTCATACCAGCGGTCAAAGCGCTCGCCAGCTTGACCGATGGGATAGGTGGGCCCCGAGAGCCCACCGTCTACGCGTTATCACGAAATATTACGAGAATTGTCTCTCGGTGAGGCAAACCTCGACGGATTTTCACAGCTGTTGGCTCCGTGGTTCTTTCGATTCGAGTTAGGGCCCTGCGCGTTTGCGGTCCGCGGAGACTCACTTACGCGCGGGCCTGGACCGACTTCTCACCTCTCTTGTTACCTGCAACGAAAAATAAAGGAAAACGTTTTTAAACAAACGCTGGATCATATTTATACAGCCGAGGTGTTTGCGTAAATTAAGAACAAAAAAAAACAGTCTTCGAATGGGTAATATGTAATATTCTTAGTCTACGTGTACACCTTATTTTCAATTATTTATTCTCTGCTCCCATGTTTTTACTGTTATTAATAATATTAATAATAAATTAATTAATTTATGAATTATAAACATTTCTGAAGATATGAATATATAAATTACATAAATATTTTAGTAAAGAATATTAAAAAATGTATCAATGCTATATTCTTAATTTATAATATATTTTAAAAATCAATTATTAATCGATCATTCAATTTATTGATGACAAAATTTGATGAAATTTCTTTTTTTTTTCAAATTTGATTTTGAAAATTACGTGAATGGTCCCCCACTTCCGGTTTTTCAAAAGTGTGACACTTGCCATATGCGAAATATTTTTTTTTGTTTCTCTGGAAAATCGCGAAATTGAAATCGAACGAGGTTTCGTTTTCCGTCCGATTTCTTTTCGTCTAATTTGGGTATATTAAAAAAACGATAATTCTCGTACTGAAGTTAAAAAATTTTTAATTTAAAAAAACGATCAGTTATCTAGCAGGGCAATGCGAAGAAACGTAGATTTTTGTATCGTTGGAAGGGCAGATTCTCCGCAAAGTGAAACGAAGAAGGTACGGAATTTTCATCGGCTCGTCTCGTCATATCGGCTCCGAAAACACTCGAGTCGCGTCGCAAAACGGTTAATCTCGTTTCCCGCGAGATGCGTTCGCTCCTTGGAAGGTTTGGTCGCGCGCAACCTCGAACGACGTCTTTTCCCTATGGAAGCAAAGGTGACGATTCGAAGGGGCCAAAATGAAGTAGAGGTAACGAAATAAGAGAGATGACGTACGAGGTACGCGAGAATACCCGGGCGATGGTAAACCCAACGTTTTACGACTACCGTATACCGCTACTTCGCTGGAACTCCTCCTCGCGGTCCTCCTCTCCTTCCTTGTCCAAACTTACTACTTCCAATCTCTGCGTTATATCTGCACTCTAATTAAGCATTCTATCCTTTTAATTACATCGTTCTACTTTATTACATTCTCTCCGGCCCTTTCCCCTTCGTTCCGCCTCTCCGTCAAGATTGTAGCATTTTTCAAGCGATTTTTCATTTTACAGCTGTGAAGTATAAACTGTGCACAGAGAGGGCGACCATCGCGCATCTGTGAATAAAGATTTGCCAATTTTCAAAGTTTATACCCGATGGCGATTGTCCACGTGCGTTTACAAATATACAGAGTGTCTGGTAATGAATGGATAACCTTGAAATGTGTTATAGTATATCTTATGCCCATTCAGAAAAATAATACGAAAAAAAAAATATCATAAGTAGTACCAAAGTTATGATTTTTTAAAAAGTCTAATTTTTTTTTACTTTATTTCACTTTTATGAACACTACGATCAGAAGTGAATCGATTCCATCGGTTTTTTGTTGTTTTATTCATTCATTTCTGATCGTCGAGTTCATATGAGTGAAATGAGACAAAAAAATAGACTTTGAAAAAAGTATATCGTATGCCCATTCAGAAAAAAAATACGAAAAAATATATATCATAAGTAGTACCAAAGTTATTATTTTTTTAAAAGTCTAATTTTTTTTACTTTATTTCACTTTTATGAACACTACGATCAGAAATGAATCGATTCCATCGGTTTTTTATTGTTTTATTCATTCATTTCTGATCGTCGAGTTCTTAAAAGTAAAATGAGGCAAAAAAAGACTCTAAAAAAAGTCATAACTTAGGTACTACTTATGATATATTTTGTTTCGTATTTTTTTCTCAACGGCCATAAGTTATACTATAAGACTTTTCAAGGTTATCCATTAATTACCGGACACCCTGTATAATAAATATTCATTGAAAAAAACGTCGTGACTACGAGTTTACGACGCAAACTGATAAACGGAATAATATTTTTCGTTAACCCTTAAATTCATCGTAGATCTGCATCGTATATTTAAAATCTTATATCTCTTTATGTAGCAACCATAGCGGACTTTTTTTTATTTTAACTTTTCCAAAACTATTTTATCGTTTCCGAACACAAGTAAAATCTTTGACAGTTTATTTTTTTTATCTGTGACAATTTTCATTGTTGGCACGCAATCTGAATAAAACTTTACTTCGGCGTGTGTTATAAATTAAGATTATTTTAAATAAAAGTAAGAAAAACGTACAAGATAAATTGTTTTTGGATAGAAACAAGGTAAGAGTAAGAAATAATATTTATATATTTCAATTTATTGATAAAGTTATGTAAGAAAAATGCATTTTTTTGTGATGTAGAAGTAGACATCAATATGTTTTTTTGAAAATAAAAAAATATATTTTCCATAATTTTTTTTTTCAGTATTTTACTCATTAATTTTATTGATTAAAAACAAAAATTCATGCATTTGAGGGTTAAAGAGACCGTTGAATCAATCTGACCATTTTCCGGAATCAACGGATTCGGAATCCGAAAACGGGCCTTTTCGATTCTTTCGAAAATACGCTATGGGATATTTTCAAAAGAATTTCAGTGGATTCGAAAAAGACCCCTTCGTTCGTTTCGATACAGCGATGAGTTTTGTTTGGAAGATTCTCGCTTTAACCATTTTTAATTATAATGTTTTTTTATTTGAAGAATTTTTGTCGTTGTTTTCCCGAGCGTAATCGATGAATCGCTCGCACAAGTAAAATTCACGAGCAACGTCCACCGCGTCGAATGACGCCTCGGTCACCTGTCTGGAAGTGTAAAGGGCTTAAGGGACTTGGCCCCTAAACGTCGATTGTAAATTTGTCTGCCGGAGTCCCGTTTAAATATTTTTAAGAAATTTTTAAAAATTCGTAAAAAGTTTGGGTTTTTTTGGGTTTGTTTTGTTTGTTATTTGGGTTTTGTTTTCGTTCGTTTGGGTTTGTTTCCAGCGGGAGAAATTAGTAGGGGGTTATTTCTCCTTCCCCCCTCCATAATCGCCACTCTTCGTCGCAAAACAGTAAAATAGCGACGTATTTCTAAAGTTTTATCCCGGACACGTTGGAAGGGTCGCGAACAAATCCGGCAGTTCGTCGCGGAAAGACGAAATATCCAATACTTTGACAACGGAGACACACTCGTAGAGGTAACTCGGAGTGGCGAAGCGTAGTACCGGACCGCGTCTATTGTACCAACGCGAACAAAGCTCCCGCTCTAATTACTCGCTTTTATGATCTTCTTCCCGGGTGCCCAATGGGATCTTCGCGTTATACCCTCGGTTCCCTGGAAAGTAATCTCATTAGCTCGTCACCCCTCGAAAACTTTTTTTTTCCCCTACGCTCTGTTCCTCCTTCCAGGAGCCTTCTTGGAATACTCAGTTTCTACAAATTCGTATTATCGTCAACGTTTTTCCTTTTCCATCCGTTCCGTGCTCCAGTGAAACAAAAAAACTCGATTTTTACTCGAAATCAAGCCGCACAGTTGATTGTCGCAGACGTCCAGTTGGATTCTCATAATTGTCTCTAAATCCTGATCGGGGTCTAACGGGTCATCGGGTTCGATCGACCAAAACGTCGCCTACGTTGGATTCTAATTGGGATTCCCCGTTCAAATTGAATCGAATTCCCAGAAGGAATCTCAATTACCAGGCGTTTAATTATCTAAATTACGTGCACAAATATAAAAAAATCAGCAGATCTTCAAAAAGTTTAAATTTCCTTTTTAAAAGAGTACGAATCACTTTAAAAAGTCTAGCTTGACGACTTTTGTGCATTACGAAAAATCCAACGTAATTATAATTTTTAATAAACTCAAGTATACTTTAACGAAATATAAACACGCGAATATATGTTTTTCGCGACTCTTCACATATTTTTAATTAAAACGGGATAAAAATTGTCAACTATCGTTAATGAGGAAACGTTGCGGTATGCCAATGGGAATTCCAACGGAGTTTTATCGACGGGAGTCCGTGTTCAATCCTCGATGTAAACTCAAACTTGGGCCCTCGAGCACGCTACGAAATTCATAATAGGTACGAGTATGCATACCAGTGGATAGCACAAAAGCGTTTGCATCGATTCTCAATTAACGAGGAGAGTCCTTCCCGGTAGCTCAGCGGGTATCCGAGGGATTCCTCTTTGGGCAGACCAATAACTTAGCCAAAGTTATTCATACCCAAAGGCTCGGTATATTTACGGATACAGTCGCAAAGCGATAAGTACACACGTAAAAATGAGCGAACGAGAAGTCTCGAGTATTGGCAGTGTTCCAGGAGAGAATAATATTGGGTTCGAACGGCGACCCCTTCATCCTAGTACTTTTCTCTACTAGGCTTTTTTTCCTGAGCAACGTTCGCCAATGCGTCGAAACGGTACAAAATTCCCTGCGTACGCGTGTTTCAGTCCATCGCGTCGAAAAAAAAAAATCCAGCTGTCCCATCGTGGTTTTCCACCTGCTACTCGCTCTTTCTCCCCTAGCTCGGTTGGCAGTTTTTCATCATTGATTGTTCTTTTTTTTCGACGAATTCTCAAAGCGTCGTGATTATGATAAGAGCGCACCAGGGTTGTAGCAGAGACGATGGTGGAGACGTTTGTCCATCGATATACATATAATTAACGCCAAAGCGTGCGATCCCACGAAAACGACGTTGAATGATAGGAAAGAAGTGTAGCGCGCCTGCCCGTCGTTGCGATGATCAAAAGAAAGAAGTACGAGAGAAAAATGAAATTAAAAAAAAAAAAGACGGAAATGATAAGGTGATTGGAGCGTGCGAGCGCGAGAGCAATTACAAGCGATAACGAGATCGTGGACGCGCGAGAACCACGCCGTGACAATGTTGTTAGCTTTACGGTACGATAACGAGCGACGTCGCCAACGATAACGACGATAACGAAGAAGTTTTGCATCGACAAGACGCCCGAGCGGACGGCGAGTTACCGAGCAACGGAGATAGAGAATGGGGCAAGCTCGGAGAAATTCTTGCTTCTGAAACGCCACGCAGAAACGATACTCGTGATACGCGGAAAAAAATAAGAAATATCAATGATAGGGTAACCTGGTCTAGGAGTTCGCATCCGATAAGAGTACGCATCACCAAAAGTTGTGAAGTTTTTGACGATGCTCGGCTAACTTCAGTCGTATTTTGATATAACCTGCAATTAGAGATGCTGGGCGAAAAAATAATCAAATCCGGCAGAAAACGCAGAAATTACGTAAGTTTA
>JAPYZJ010005125.1:0-12131 GCA_030522765.1 Ophioninae sp. B BG-2022a
AAATAAATAAATGGCAACTTCGGAAAAATATTGTTCGAAAACCTTGACCTATTTTTGCACCGTTTATGTTCTGTAAGTGTGTATAATGTGAATGTTTTCCTTAATAATATTTTATAATGTAATAATATTTTACATTTTATAATTTTTGTAATAAAATATTATTCATTATTTATTTTTGTACGTCTCGGGTCAAACGCGAGAAACGAGCCTCCTTTTTCTTAAGGCGAAGTACAAGCTGCACCACGTGACGTGAAGCGCGAGTGAGATAGATGGTATTTTCAAATCGCGATTTTTGAACGATTAAACAATTGACTTTGTAAGGTAAAATATTATTAATTTAATAAAATTTAATAATTTAATAATATTTTACATTTTATAATATTTGTGAATTGTCGACAACATTATTCGGAGAAAAAAATGTTATTTATCTATGAAAAGCCAACAGTACGTCTGATTAAGGTATTACTTAATTTATTTTGGAAAATTGACAAAAATCTTGACTATTTGAGCAATGATAATTCTTGATAGAATAATAGTACATTAATTATTTTAGATTTTTTCAGTAAATAATTTAGTAGTTATGAATATACAGATTGAATACAGTGGCTTATAGGAAAACAGTTTCTGCACACGTTAATGGTTACAAAACCAATGGAAATAAATTGGCACAAATTCGGAAAATGTATCATCAAGATTTAGAACGAAGGGACCGATTAAGCTAAGTTTTAAATAAATAGCTACAAATGTTTTTCTCTCAAAAGAGTCGTTCGTTTTGAAATTTGAAGATTTTCGAAAAAAAAAACTAAAAATCCTTAATTACTCGAAAACTATTGATTTCCCCACCATATACTATATAACCTTATTAACTGTAAATAAACTCTACTTTTACCCCTCAAAAGAAAAGCACCAAATTTTCAGCCACCCTGTATATAATATACAAGGTGACACTTTTTATGACGTTTTTTTTTTCATGAATGTTTCTATTTAAAATCCGAGGAGTTCGAAAAAAAAAAAATATATATACGGTGACTGGAAATTCAATTAAGTTTACTTTAAGGGGTACAAGAAGAGTTCATTTGCATATTCATACATATTTCGGCTTTTTCAAAAGTTTCGGTCACCATTTTTTCAAAACGAAGGAAACGAATGAAAAAAAGGCGCGAACGGGCTCTAACGACTGCACGGACGGATAATGAAAATTCGAAAAGTCGTAGCTCTCCGTTCATTCATCCGAGGAAATATACTGTTTTGATCACGTGACGGGCGTTGTGTATTGCCCATGATAATTGTCTTTATCATCAAGGTGCGAGAGAGAGGAATACCGATTGCTTGGCGAATCGCTTTGAACGAGTATCTCGAAAAATTCTGATAGTATCGTTGCGAGAGTCGTCGCGCGGGCACAGCACAAGTGAGCCTTCTCCTTTCCCTATCTCGTTTGCGATCGAGATATAAATTGAGCAAGGTTACCGACTTACATCGATTCACGAACGAATTCCGATTAATCGTCGCTAAAAAAAAAACGGACTTTTCTGTGCATCGAAAAACGAAAAAAAATCGAGTGGAAAGAACCCAAACAAACCCAAACATTCGTTTCATAAATCGGCAAATGTAAAAAAAACAGGTGTGAAACGAATTACGAGTAAAATTTAGTGAGTTCTGTTTGGGTTTGTTTGGGTTAGGTGGGTGGTGAAAAAGTTGGAAAAGCTTAGGGGTAAAATTTACTGAGTTTGTTTGGGTTTGTTTGGGTTACGTGGGTAGTGAAAAAGTTGGAGAAAACTTAGGGAGGAAAATTTGGTGATGAAATGGGCGAGTACTTAGAGGATCGAAAACTTTGCATTCACAAGTGTATCGGGAGTAAGAGATACGACGAGGGAACGAAAAATGAAGCTGAGCTAGTTTCCCGGTGACGAACGGAGCGAACGATTTCACGAGGGAATAAAATCAAGCCTCAGTGAATATCTGAAAAACTGATCGAGACAAAGTGGTGGAAAAGTGTTAAAAAAGCTGAAGAAAAAAGAGTGGAAGAGAAAATCGAAAAAAAGCTGAAGGAGGAGGTGAATGAAAAAAAACTTTCCACAAAATCAGTTAATGTTGGAGTGAAGAAAAAGAGACAGAGAAATCTTGGATGTCCAACGTGATAAAAAATAATTTTTAAATACGTTTTGCACGAAAATTGTTTGGACTCAAGTTTAAACTTCATAAAATCTAGCGAATCTTCAATATCCCTATATCTGGAAGCAAAAACAACCCCGTTGAATCGCTTCAGAAATGAGGTAGAAAAAACACGAAACGAGTAATCGAAATTTCTCCTCGAAGTCGAAAAACTCACAAAAAGCGGTTTGGGTTTGATATCCTTTCGATTTTTACCTCGCTGAAAGTTCGATAATCATTGGAGTGTGAATTTCGATTCGGATCGATAATCATTGGGGTACAATTGTTATAAAAAAAACGAGGCAAAATGTTGAACGCTGACGATCCGAAATACGAAGCTTTTTGGGATGCTCTGGACCAAGAAAATCTCACGGAAGCTGAATACCTAAACCGGATATTAGGATTGAAATATTTACCGATGAAACTTGTCGTACCTTTGACCCTTGCTTACGTCGCTATTTTCGTAACCGGGGTCGTTGGTAATATTGTCACTTGCATCGTCATCGTCAAGAACACCACTATGCACACACCTACGAATTACTATCTCTTCAGTCTAGCCATTTCGGATCTCATACTACTCACGCTTGGTAAGATTTAGGGAGGCTCAAAAACTTCCGAAAAATTTGTTGCTCAAATATGTCGTTAATGACAAGAGTCTTTCAGATACGAAAAAAATACATTTTTGTAACTTTTTTTTACAGAGTACTTTATTTATTAATATTTTGATACATATTATATATTATTAAGCATTAATCTAAGAATAGTCTAGTAAATTTTTGTTAAAAAATATTGAAAATTGAGCCAGTGGTAGGGGTGAGAACCGGGTCACCTTAAAAAAAAGTTTCGATACAGTAGTCGAGATCACTCATGATTGCTTCATCGGAAATTTAAAAAACCAAAAAGATTTCTTTATTACATAAGTTTATCTTGTATTTGAACAAAGTAATTAACAAATCATTTATTTATAAATTTTTGGTGAAGGTGCAATCAAAAAACTTTGATTTTTGGCAAAAATTACTCTTTTCATTTAATTAAAAAAATTCTTGTAATTGAAAAAAAAAATCCTTTGTTCAGAACCTAGTATTTAGTATGTAAATGAAGTGTGCAAAGTTTAAACGAAATCGGTCCAAAGGTTTTCGAGTAATTTTGACTACCGACTTTTGAAAAAAGCTTTTCAGATAAACGCGATTGAATGACTTACGTTAGTGACGGTCGGAGGGACCGAGCGCCCGGAGACTCAATTGTCTATAACTCTGGAAGATTTCCTCCTAAAAACTTCAAATTTTACAAAAATATTTCTTAAAAGTTATAGTATCAGAAAAAAATATCGATTTTTTTACTTTTGTTCCCTCTTAAGGTACTGCATGATCTTTCTCGTTAGAAACAATATTGATTTTTTTGTATACTGTAAAATAGCAATTCAGAATTGCGTTTGCGAAAATTCAGCATTACTTACCGAGGAAATACGACAGTAATTAATTCATGAAATCAATGCATTTATCACACAACATTTGTGGCTATATCTAGGTATCTAGATATCACATTTGTGTAATATCTTTCGACCGGAAATATTAATTGTTTGCGATTAGATCCAAATTATGCAAAAATTGGAAAATGTCAAAAAACTGTCGCGATGACATCTGTTTCATAAAAAATATAGGCTACAGGACGTTTCGAACAGATATCGATTGAAGCGATTAATTTTTGGCTTTGCTGTTCGACACACAGTCACTGGACACATGTACACTCACATTAAACAAATGACGTCCGTTATTGTTTTCGGGAACAGCTTTATGAAATGGCGGTTGGTAAGGTCACTTGAGTCAAGCTGATTGCTATTTTGGTACTTCATTTTTAATAATAATAATTGGACACGTTTATTACTAACACTTCTCGAATAATTATTTTCTTATGATGATTATTATTATGCTTAAATGTATTTTAAGCAATAGAAATTTTTCTATTTTGAATTTGAAAAAATTCTCGATTTACCGTTTACTAATCTTAAACAGTTTTCATTTTTTCAATGCATCGACGTAAAAGATGTGTCGAAAAATGAAAACTCCTTGGAAGCGTATTTTTCTGCAGGAAGTAAATTCCCATAATCCAAAATTGCCATTTCTTTTGAGTTTGTTTGGGTCCCAGGTGACATCTGAGTGCAAGACAATCGAAATTTTCAATACGCCATTTTTCAGAGATTAATCATTTTTATAGTAAAATAAAAGCATCAACCTCTGCGTCTATGAACTGCACAGAGACTGGTGATAATTTTTTTTACTTAAAATTCAATTACCGATGAGAAAACCGATTTCGAACGTAACACATTTTTTAAAATTATATTTATTTTCGGATTGCCTTCCGGCGTGATTTTGCATCCACTGGAAATCATTAAGCTAAAAAATTGATGAAAATAATAAAGAAAAAATTGAAGAAAAATTTCTTCAATTTATTTCCAGCTCAATATTTTTACACGCGAATTTTTTGTGTATTTTTTTCGTTTGATAATATCTGTCAAGATTGTGACAAGAAAAACGACATTTTAAGATTCCGTCAGAGAAGTGGAATCGATCAAATAATTTATGCAGGATTCGCTGACAAATCGTTTACTGACGTATCGACCATGCGTTTTAACAGAGCTGTCTAGTTCGACCCATCTCCACTGGGAGCCCTAAAAGATCCTGCATTGGGGTTTAACTTACTCTGCTTCTCTCCCAGTTTCAATAAACTTCAATAAAAAGACAATAAACTTCAGCTCACCTCATTGGTTTTATTTTTATTATTTTATTTATTTTCAAGCTTATATTTTTCATTTATTATTCATATTTATTTATATAAAATTTATATTTTTATAATCTATTTTTATTATTTAAGGGTCAATTAGTCCTTAAAGTTTAGTTCCTGCAAATTCCGGAGTGGCGCTGATTTCCGAACTGCCTCATATAGCGAATATTAGTGGTTTATTCGTTATCCACTATAACGTATTATACTGATACGTTATCTTATATTCCATAATTGCGCCACGTATAATAATGAAACCTCACATGGAACGTACTAAGTTTATGGGTTAATAAAGACAGTTGGAGAGCCGATCAAATACGACAATCGAGTGGACCAAAATAGATTTCCGTACCTTCGCAGTAGTCGTTATGGCCCTTTGTCCATGTTACCAAGAAGATTATTTTTTTTTTAATTAATTGTTTGCATTTGTTATTGCCCGTTGTCCATGTTATCCCAAAAACAATATTAATTATTTGGATTTGTTATTGCCCGTCGTCCATGTGATTCCAAAGACAATTTTAATTTTTTAGGTTTAATTGTTTCGATTTGTTATTGCCCTACATAAATGTTATCCCGAAAACAATTTTAATTGTTTGGATTTATTGCTCGTCGTCCATGTGATTCCAAAGACAATTTTAATTGTTTGGGTTTGTTATTGCCCTTCGTAGATGTTATCCCGGAGACAATTTTAATTTTTTGGATTTGTGATTACCCTTCGTCCATGTTATCCCGAAAACAATTTTAATTGTTTGGATTTAATTGTTTGCATTTTTTATTGCCCTTCGTAGATATTATTTTGAAAACAATTTTAATTGTTTAAGTTTAGTTATTTGGATTTGTTATTGCCCGTCGTCCGTGTGATTCCAAAGACAATTTTAGGTTTGTGGGTTTAATTATTTAGATTTATTATTGCCCTTCGTAAATGTTATCCCGAAAACAATTGTAATTGTTTGGATTTGTTATTGCCTGTCTTCCATGTGATTCCATAGACAATTTTAATTATTTGGGTTTGTTATTGCCCTTCTTGGATGTTATCCCAAAGACAATTTTAATTTTTTGGATTTGTGATTACCCTTCGTCCATGTTATCCCGAAAACAATTTTATTTGTTTGGGTTTAATTGTTTGGATTTGTCCATGTTATTCCGAAGACAATTATATTTGTTTGCATTTGTTATTGTCCTTTATTCATGGTATCCCGAAAACAATTTTAATTGTTTGGGTTTAATTGTTTGGTTTTGTTATTGTCCTTTGTCCATGTTATCCCGAAGACAATTTTACCTGTTGGGATTTAATCATTTAGATTTTAATCAGAAAAGGAAAGTTTCCGCAAAAATTTGATTTTTTTCTCATACTGGCAATCTCGTGATCGCGTTATGCATGATTCCGAGATAAACAATGAGTGAACGCTTATTGAAATGAAAACAAAATCGATCGATGTAAATAACGTTTTATCAATTTAATGACATTGTTTTTCTCATTGGTCACAATATGTTATCAGCTAACGTTGCTCCAGAATTAATTTGGTATGGATGATGATTCGAGCTGCTGTAAAAAAGTTTGAGAATGGACCATCGAGGAAAAAGACAGTCCAAAAAGTGAATATCGTGGATGTCCAAGTCTAAATTATGTCTTATATGTTTATCCTTACAAATTGCAAATTAAATAATGAGAGATTACTTAGAAATGGTAATTTGACATTTTTAATAGTAATTGAAGTGAAATTCGATGATATTGGCATCTTTTCGACTGGGGTTTCGTCAGAGACTGTACATGTGTATTTTTATTTATTTAATTTCTAATTTTTCAAAATTTTTATTTAATTTTTGAAAAATCCGAAAATCAGGCTTGTACCATAAGAATTTGTACACAGTTTTGCCAGATTTTTTTTTACCAGACTAATTAATTTTGGATATTTTGCTGTTTCCCTCGAAGTAAGACACCCTGTATCTACTGATAACGGAGTTGCGATAAAAGTGACTGGAACGTGCGTCTAAGTAGCCACGTTTGTGTACACAGGGGTTGAAGTTAATAAAGACAGGAACACTAAAAGATCGACGAGAGCTCACTTCAGATTGTTTACTGATCGAGATCTTTGAGCAATTTGCGTCATTCGGAAAATCCAATAGTGCATGTTATCAGAACACAGGAATTCGTGAATTTTTCCCCCACCCCCCGTTCAATTCTATCTATACAGAAATTACAAAATTAGTGTTTATAAAAATATATTTTCTAATTAGAAGAAATCTTATTCGATATTTTTACAACGTGTAATATTTTTATACAATTAACAACAGATTTTCAAAAATAATTTATATTTTTATGGTAATTATATAGTTTAGTGACTTTTCCTTAGCTCTTTGATATTTTTCGCGATTTATTGTTTTCTGTGTTTTTATTTAGGTTTTATTTCGAAAAAAAATTAATAATTCGCTGTTTTTACTGCTAATGAAATTGTTGAAATAATATTTAATAAAAAAAACACTGAAATAGAATAGCGTATGCAGATTTTTTACTATTTGTAAAAGTCATCTATCATTATTTATCAAAAAACAACGTTATTTTTTAACGAAAATGAAAAGTCAATATTTTTTATTCGTACAATTATATTAAACGTACCTATTTTATTAAATTCGCTGTTGAGACTGGAGCTTTAGCGATCAAATTTTTTCAATGACGTCGAGAGACTCTAGAAGAAACTTTTTCTTCAAAAAGATTGGTTCTGATGTGACGAAGCTCGACTCTATTGTGTGGAGAATACAGACTTTACCGGGGGTAAACTTTCGGAAATCGAAAAATCATGAGGTACCGCGTAAATTCAAACTTCGACTTTCCCATGATTTTTTTTCTTTTTTGTCCGCGTAACTTTTCACTTTGTGGAAAGCCATACTCGAAAATACCTCTAAACTCGCAGTTAGGGATGTTCTAGCGTTATACAAATTCAAAGATTTACTGTTTAAAATTTCTATGAACCTTCTCAACAATCATACTCAACTGTGAGTATTTATTGTAAAAAATTGTCTTTTTTCATATCTTCCTATAAGACCTTGTTTTAAGGTTGCGATTTTTACCACTGAATATCTTGATTACCAAACGGTGAAACCTTTGTTAATTTTTTATTCATTATAATATGACGCTCAAGAAGATTCTCGTGATTTTTTAAACAATTATCTTTAAGGGATCGTCTCAGTGTGAAATTGTTAAAAAATCTTTTTTTTTGCATTATCGTAGAGAATACATTGTTCTAAAGATTCTCTCAAATTGTTAAATCGAAATTCAAATTATTACGGTCACTACTGCGTTTATTGTAGAAAGTGAACGAATCAGGACATCTGCCCACGCGTTTTTCTCGGAATGGTGTTTTTCAAAACGGTGTCCACTCTCAAAGGAAGAGTTTTGAAGATATCTATTTCCAATTTTGAGAGAACTTTTTTAACGTCATTCTCTATCGCGCTATGGAAGCTTTTTTTTTATCTTCATATTTTTGTTTACGAAAAACTATTGAAAAAAGGGCCAAATTCGATACTTTTTCTTCAAACCGCCGCCATTTTGTAAAATTTCAAAAAAAACTCCATATAAGATAATGCAAAAAAAACGATTTTTCGAAAATTTCACACTGAGACGATCCCTTAAAAATTGTACTGATGATTTTACCTCTACTTCGTATATGGGGAATTCCATGCCGATTCGACCTGGGTCTGACCCGTGACCTCTCCGATTTGACCCGCGATTTTTTATCTTATTGCACTATCTTTGAAAAGCACTCGAGAATTTTTTCAGATTTTTTCGGAACGATTTGACTTCACAATATTTTTTATAAACAAAAAATTAACCGCTTTTTGAAAATTACGTAAGTTTCTTTTTTTTTCTTAAGCCCTCAATTGTTGTATGTATTATAAATTTTATACCCGATTCGATTCGAAAATCGAAATTCAATTATTTTGCGATTTATTGAAAATGCAGTATCGATTATTTTGAAAATTATTGACAATGCAATATCGATTATTTTTCGAATTATTTATAATGGAATATCGCTTTTTCGTCCTTTCATATATATCCAAAAATCGTGCAAGCACCATCTATTATTTACTTCCGGATTTCCCGGATTTTCCCCGGACTTTCCAACTCCCGGATTTTCCCCGGACTTTCCAACTCCCGGATTTTCCAAGTCCATTTTGTGCAATTGACACCAGACACGTTTGCTATCCACTTCACTCTGTTTTGTCGTCCCTTTCAGTGGAGATTCCGTCTACCTCCCTATACGTATGTTACGACTTTCCTCTCACTATATACTTTATTTGCGAGGTGAAAACACGTCGTAGAAACATCGAACACTACTTAACGATTTGCTGAATGAAATCTAAACTTTAAGCGTCACATTCCCACGGGAGATCAATATTTATTCTCCATGCTGGATGGCCAGAGAGTGACAATCGATAAATTCATTTGAGTGGAATACGTCTAATCCATAAAAATGTCTCAAAGTTATTTTTAAATAAATATTTCGTTGGGTTTGCAATCGTATTTTTGGTTACATTGCGATATACGAATTACTTCACGTAATTTATATGTTCAGGATAGGAGATATTCGTTGGTACAGGAATGAAGTATATTTCATATTTAAGGGGTTATGGATAAAGTTGGGACTCAAAAAATCGACAATTTTTTTATTTCATATTTCAAAAGTACATACTTTCGAAAATATATGTGCAGAATTTCATTCATTGTCAGATCAAAGAACTGGATTATAAATTGTGATAACTCGGAAACTTTTCAACCGATCTTCATACATTTTTTTCAAATTATTGATATTTAAAATCTCGTGTGATTGAATGGTTTCTTTTTTTTTTTTTTAAATGTACGATGCTTTTAAACAATTTTTTGTTCGAAATTCTCAACACCTCAAAAATAAATTTTTGCAAAATGGTACTTGTATTTAGAAAAGTTTTTTTTTGGTAAAAAAACCATTTAAGTATACCGAATGACATTCTTGTTGAATAATTTTTTGATTTTTTCAATTTAAGCTGAATTTGAAATTTGATTGATTAAAAAAAGTGGTTTTGAGAAAAAACGCATTTGAAGCTTTACGAACCCTTAAATGCCCCAAATTTATGCACGTGAAATCTGATTAAAAAAAAATCATTTTGAAGCTTCTCTCGACACCCTGTTAGGTATATCTCAAAAAAAGGAATGATTTATTGAGATTATATGCAATTTACTTTCGACCAAGGTTTGCAACAGATTGCGGTGGAGAGCTTAATGATCTTGAAAAAAAAAGTAGCTTGCAAGCGATGCGTGTAAAATCGACCGTAATAGATCCTCAGCGAGAGATTGGAACGTCTTTTCAGAGACGTGAAAAAAGCACATATCCAACTAGAAAAAAAAAATTGGGCAGGGCATAAATATTTATGAATACCTAGAACTCTATCAAATTTCTTTCACACGAGCGTAGTATACACGTGCATACATATGTAGATATGCTTATATTGTATTCAAATGGATTACCCTTTTTTGTAACTTGGTCTTTTTCTTCGTCAGGTTTACCCAACGAAGTGAGTATATTCTGGCAGCAATATCCATGGCCCTTGGGTGTTGGTCTTTGCAAGATAAGAGCTTATGTTTCGGAAATGTGAGTAGTGATCTTCCAATTATAGTCTTATTAGTATTATAATATAAATTAATAATGGCACTTTGATAATAGTAATTTATTTGGAATTCGTAATCATTGTAATCGTAATGGTTCTTCGATAATCGTAATTATTGCAAATTCGTAATCATTGCAATCGGTAAGGCTCTTTGATAATCGTAATTTATTTGGAATTCATAATCATTGTAATTGTAATGGCTCTTTGATAATCGTAATTCATTTGGAATTCGTAATCATCATAATCGTAATGGCTCTTTGATAATAGTTATTCATTTGGAATTCGTAATCATTGTAATCGTAATGCCTCTTCGATAATCGTAATTATTTCGAATTCGCAATCATTGTAATCGGTACGGCTCTTTGATAATCAAATTCGTAATCATTGTAATTGTAATTTATTTGGAATTCGTAATCATTGTAATTGTAATGGCTTTCTGATAATCGTAATTCATTTGAAATTCGTAATCATTATAATCGTAATAGCTCTTTGATAATAGTAATTCATTTGGGATTCGTAGTGATTGTAATCGTCATGGCTCTTCGATAATCGTAATTATTTCGAATTCGTAATCATTGTAATCGGTACGGCTCTTCGATAATCGTAATTTATTTGGAATTCGTAATCATTGTAATCGTAATGGCTCTTCGATAATCGTAATTATTTCGAATTCGTAACCATTGTAATCGGTACGGCTCTTTGATAATCGTAATTTATTTGGAATTCGTAATCATTGTAATCGTAATGGCTCTTCGATAATCATAATCATTTTTTAAGTATTTGATAATGATAACGGCATTATGGCATTCATTTTTGTAATGTCATCATTCAAATGTCAGCTATCACAAAGGTACTAATTGAATATGCAGATTGGAGGCAATTTCTTTTAATTCTTGGTTTTTGGTGCCAAAATTCTTAAAAATCTCAACATCACTATAACTCAGTAAATGTTCAACTCTGAGCCCCAGCTAGTGGGGGTTTATTTATCTGAAATAATTTCTAGAATGAGTTTTCTGAAGGATGTACTTGCGCCATAATCTCAATAGTATATACAAAGTATTGAAAAAAATCATGAGATGCAAGTATTTCAAAATAATTGTTTGAAAAATTACTTGAATCTTCTTGAGCGTCATATAATAATGTATACAAAATTTGAAAACGTTTCGCGGTTTGGTTATCGAAATATTCAATAGTAAAACTCGCAACCTTAACACGAGGTCTTATAGGAAGTTATGAAAAAAGACGATTTTTTACAACAAATATCACGATTTCTAGACGGTCAAACTTTTGCAAATTTTACCCACAGTTGAGTATAATTGTTAAGAAGGTTCATACAAATTTTAAACAATTAATCTTCAAATTCGTATAACGCAAGAACATCCTTAATAGTTAAGGTCGAATTACCGATCTTAAGATTGCTTAAGGTCGAATTACCGATCTTAAGGTTACTTAAGGTCGAATACCGATCTTAAGGTTATTCAAGGTTCAATTACCGATCGTAAGGTTATTCAAGGCCGAATTACCGATCTTAAGATTGCTTAAGGTCGAATTACCGATCT
>JAPYZJ010005126.1:0-27754 GCA_030522765.1 Ophioninae sp. B BG-2022a
ACCGATCTTAAGGTTATTCAAGGTTCAATTACCGATCGTAAGGTTATTCAAGGCCGAATTACCGATCTTAAGATTGCTTAAGGTCGAATTACCGATCTTAAGATTTCTTAAGGTCGAATTACCGATCTTAAGATTGTTTAAGGTCGAATTACCAATCTTAAGATTGCTTAAGGTCGAATTACCGATCGTAGGTTACTTAAGGTCGAATTACCGGTCTCAATGTTACTTAAGGTCGAATTACCGATCTTAAGGTTAGCCAAGGTCAAATTACCGATCTTAAAGTTAGAACTTAAAATTCATATAACGCAAGAACATCCTTATTTACTCAAGGTCGAATGTCGCTCAAGGTCGAATTAAGGTCACCCTTTATATTTCGATCAACTTCCGCCCTTAGAACGATCAAACACAATATTATTTTCTTTCGATCAGTTTTTCAAAATATACTAACTTTTGTTTCGCCCTTAAAACGGGACGAATTGATCGGCAGGTCATCGTACGTCTCCGTGTTGACGATAGTTGCATTTTCGTTGGAACGTTACCTCGCGATATGTCATCCGTTACGAGTCTACGCAGTGAGGGCCATGAAGAGACCAGCGCGTTTCATATTGGCCGCTTGGGTGATAGCTCTCATCTCGGCGATCCCTTTCGCGGTATATGCGAAAGTGAATTACGTAGAGTACCCACCACACTCAGGGAACGTGTCAATGGATTCTGCGATATGCGCGATGCTGCTGCCTGACATGCCAGCTCTACCGATCTACGAGCTAAGTTGCCTGATCTTCTTTCTCATTCCCATGTTCGTCATTATCGCTCTTTACACCCTGATGGGTCTGAAGATTCACGAGAGCGCGAAAAACTCAACGCAAACAGGGATTACTCAAGCGTCGGCGCATTGGGATTCCAGGCAGATACAGGGAAGGAAGAGTATCGTTCGGATGTTGAGTGAGTTGTCTTTCAATAAAAAAATTCCAGTTTCCGTTATATTTTGGATTTATAGACTAAAAAAAATTTTTTTTTAAACATTTATTTATATACAGTACTAATAACTATATAATTACGTAGGGATTATTTATTTAATCAAATTGTATTAAAATTGGTGCCCTGGCCAGTAATTCGAAAAAAGTATTTGAAAATAGTCAGTTGAATCGAATTAAGACGTAGCTTTAACTTCGGCTCGGTCGGTATTACCGATCGTCGATATAGTAGATATCCACGGATTTCCTAAACGGTTCTTCAGAATTTTTCCAAATTTCGGATAATGTCGAATTGATAAAAGAACGGCTGCTTTCTTACAATTTTTTTTTAATCAATGGATAAAAGTAGATCGTATTAGCATGCGGAAACCGTGATGGAAATGATGGAAAATAAAAACGTTTGGGTTTTTTTGGTTTAACGTTCGGATAAGAAAAAAATAACACGAAAGTTATCACGCATTATTTTGTAGAAAATTTGAGTACGTTCAAGCTATGTCTTAAGCAATCCAAAAACTAGCATAGTTTGTTCAAATCTTTGGTTAAAAGGGCTTGCAGGGTAGTTTGGAAAAGTTACCTAGTTTTCTAAATACGTAGCATGCACAACCTGAAGGTTTTATTTCGTCAATGAAAATTTCGTACTTACATTCGCAATTTTCACCCATTAGGATAACTCTGCAATTTTTCAACAATAAAAAAATCATAAAAACTAATTTAAAATGATTTTTCACTAAGGTACGTTAGGGTTAGGGTTACTTAGTGGATCTTTATTCTAATTATATGTAGTGTTCTATCAGCACTATACATTTGTTATCAACATTTAAGTTGAACATTGAAGATTATATATATTTTTAATTTTTTTTTTGTACGAATTTACAACGGTTATGGCGTTATTATTCTTAATATTCAGACAACGGGCTGTATAAGGCCCAGAAGTCACTTTTTCTAAAAAAGCTTATACTTAATAGTGAACATTCTTTTATGAACCAAAATTTTTATTAATACGTTGATTATTGAATAAATATGATTAAATAAACATTTTTGTTTTATTTCAACACACATAGATTTTTTTGTACTGAAAACCTAATAAGGTGGGCCTTACATGGGTCAGGTACCTTAAGACTCGTTTTTTGTCGATGTTTTTTTGAAAAACAATCCATATTTATTTTTCCATTTCATGAAGCTTTTAAGCAGACTATCGGATCTTGAAAAATTTGTATTCCTCTTGGCAGGTACCGTGGTCGTGATGTTCTTCATTTGTTGGGCTCCGTTTCACGCTCAAAGATTGCTTTACGTTTACGCCCAGGAAGCTGATTATTATCCGGATCTAAACGAGTGGCTTTACATTTTGAGCGGTTGTCTTTACTACTTCAGCACCACGGTTAATCCACTTTTGTACAATCTCATGAGTGCCCGATATCGCAAAGCGTTCAAGAAAACGGTGTTCCGATGCGGTGTCACCAGAAATGAGAATTCCATACCAAAGCCAAGAAAAACACCTGGAAGAGATGCTAATTTGTGCAGGTTCGATCACTATTCCCATAAACTTGGATATACGAAAATTCACCATTCAGTCAAAATGCGGTTCATTAAACAAATTGTATTGAAAATATTCATGATGCTGATATTCGCATTATCGAAATTGAATAAATTTGTCGTATTAATTAGCCAAATCTATGATAATCAGATTTAGTCTGTAAATGGCTGGTTGACCTTGAAATGTTTTTTTCCTCATTAGATGACAATCATAATAATGGGAAGGAAAAATTAATTTTTTTTTGCTGTGCCTGAAAGACACTTTGACTTCTGTATGATAATGATTCGATTCAAGATCTTACTTTGTCATATGAGGACCTCATTGTGATGGTTAGAGATGTAGAAGTTTTGTTAATTTTTAAAATTCACTTAACATTTTTTTTGGGCTCAACTATATGTATTTTATTCCATATGTATTGAAGTAGATAAAAGATTTTTTATTAAAGTGAATAACAATAGTTTATAAAATAATAGTTCGTCATTTTTATTGAAAAGACAATATTTGAATGACAAACAATAGTTCAAGCAATTTATATTGAAAAAACAATAGTTGAATGAAAAACAATAGTTTAAGCAATTTATATTTAAAAAAACAGTAGTTGAATGGAAAAGAATTGTTCAAGTAATTTTTTTTAAATCAATATTTTGATGAAAAACAATAGTTCAAGCAATTTATATTAAAAAAACAATAGTTGCGTAACAAACAATAGTTCAAGTAATTGTCATTGAAACAAAATCGTTGAATGAACAATAATCGTTCACGTACTTTTTATAAAAATAAAAAAATAGCTGAATCAAAAACAATAGTTAAATGGCAGAGTGACTACTCATCGAAAGTTTTACCCTCGTCTTGGTGAAATTGAAATATATAGATTGATTCATCTCAAAACCAAAAAAAAAATCCTTAATCCGCATTAATGTCGTTATTATTAAGTGTTGCTGTTCTTGTTTTTCTTTTTCGAAATATAGCCACGTTTTGACATAAATAACCTACTTTCAACAAAAATATTTTTATTTACGATGCTTTTTAAAATTGCAATTAAAATAGAAAGCCTACCCTCAACGATAGCTATTGCAATTACAAACAAAATTACGTGTAAAATTGTAAATATTTCACTAATAGTACTGTAATTCTGCCACTTTAATTAATAATAAAGTAATTTTTGGTATACATTTATTTCAAAGTACATACTACAAGAAAATGTAAAAAATCAATTTTTTTATCTGTCACAGTGGGGTTCCCCCTCAAATTCGAATCGTACAGTTTTTGGATCTTTGATTGCTCTTTTTTCGCTATTAATCTAAACCAATACCGTACACACTCTGATTTCGCGTTTATAAAAATCCAATTAAAAAAAAAACAATTTTTTCAGTGTTTTACGATACAAAAAAAAAAGGTTACTTGTAACGAAAATACGTTGAAAATAAAAATGACTATTTTCTCTCTATTTTCTTTCAGATACACGATCAATCAGGCGAAGGAAATGTTTTGTTTCAGCTCGAGCCAACGAGATCCTGGAAAAGTTGGAAAAAGGTCGATCGATTCTGGGCAAGGTAACGAGACAGGAGACGATAGTCGTTTAGACAAGCCACTTCTAAGCTCGAAGCATCCCATCGCGGGACAACAATCGAGTAACGAAAGTTGCTCCTCCAAAATCAAATTTCAGCGTACTTTCTCGACTGCTAGTAGTAATTTGTGAAAATATTTTAAGCATCAAATTAACATTTATAATAATTTGATTTTATCAAATGATTTGTACATATCGCGTCTATATATTATTTTATTGATGTTTTTCATTTCTCCTGTAAGGTTGAAACTGCTGTAGTGGCTAATTAGAATAATGAGAAATTATATCGTTTGAATAAAATTCCAATGAATAATGAATCGAATTAAAATTCGATGCATTGTTCATCAACGATCGAGATACTTCGTGAATTATTTTTCATGATTTTTCATTCGCATGGTGACCTACTTTTGCAACAGTGACATGCTTGAAGCAAATTACAATGAATAATGAATCCAATTAAATTTTGATGGAATGTTCATCACAGATAGAGATACTTCGTGAATTATTTTTGATGATTTTTAATTCGCATGGCGACCAACTTTAGCAACAAAACTTTCAAATATTTTAGGAGATCCGTGGAAAACCATAATTGGTAGTTGTTTGCGATTTCGAGAAAATTCCGTTCGACTGTACTTATACTTTTTCGGAACAACATTTCCTCGGTTGATAATTCCTCGATTGCATTTCCCTGATTAATATTTTCTTCCCTGAAACTCAGATCACCAAATGACATTTTCCCAAATGAACACTTCCTCGAACCCGAACAAACCCAAACAAATCCGAACAAACCCAAACAAATAAATCCGAACAAACCCAAACAAATCCGAACAAACCCAAACAAATCCGAACAAACCCAAACAAATCCGAACAAACCCCAACAATTCCGAACAAACCCAAACAACTCCGAACAAACCCAAACAAATCCGAACAAACCCAAACAACTCCGAACAAACCCAAACAAATCCGAACAAACCCAAACAAATCCGAACAAACCCAAACATATCCACGCACACGCACACAAACAAACACACACACGTACACCCCAAAAAAACCAAACGAACCTAAACAAACCCAATCGAACCCAAACAAACCCAAACAAAACCAAACAAACACAACTCCATCATTTTTAATTGCAAAATTAATTCAAATTAATTTGCATTTATTTTTCGGGAAAATGTCGATTCGAAGATCTGTTTTTCGGGGTATTGTCATTCGAGAAAATGTCGATTCGAGAAAGTGTTTTTGAAGAAGGGTTGAGTAGGAAATCCGAACTTCCATTGACCAGAAGGCTCAAAATTCCGAATTCTAATATTACGAAACTACAAATTTTGTAGAGCTCATACCAGCAAAAGGTTTACAAAATTTGTTTGGGTTAGTTTGAGTTCGTTTGATTTTTCAAACCTTTGATTCTGAACAAACCCAAACAAACCAAAAAATTTACCAAATTTGTAGTTTCGGAATATTCAAATTCAGAATTTTGAGCCTTCTGGTCATTCGAAGTTGGAGTTTCCTAGCCCACCCCTTTGAGGAATTATTGTTAGGGGAAAGTGTCATTTGGGGAAGTGTTTTCGAAGAAATATAATGATTCGTGTACGTATACCGGGCCCTGGAGGAAGATGTTTGCAAACCTGAAGACTTTCGCTGCAACAAGAGTCGAAAATTTCGACGGATCAAAAAACAAAAAAAAAAAATAATAAAGAAATTATCAACTGTACAGCACACCGTGGCTGAAGGCCATCAATAGTCGTCATCTCGAAGCGTCAAGTGTGATTCCGGAAATACCGTATAACGAAAAGGGGGGCGGGGGGAGGTGGGGAAAGATAATTCCAGTGTGGCGTTACGCTTAATCAGCTTCGTCGGGTGGAAGGGGGGGAAAAGCAGCGGGAAAAGCATCGAGCGCGAAAATTGGCAGTCCGAAATCTGGTGAGTCCAAGAACGGTCGCGAAAATCTCCGAAAAGTCCGGCGAGTGTCGTTAATAGCCTTATCTCGTATCCGGACAAGCGCAGATTTCGAGCATCGGGTTTTGTTCTAATAGAAGCTGGAAGTATGTCCGTATCGTTTAGAGTTTTGGCACGTAGCGAGTTTATCCTTTTATTTGATTGCACCCCGGGGGGCGAAAGCTCTTTTTTTCATCCTGGTCTTATTTATTTTGTCTTTGGTAATTGTGTCTACGTCACAGAATGGAATCGATATTTTCGATTGATCGATATATCGATTTTTAATCGATAGTTTGATGACATTATATGGAACTAGCTGATTCGACAAATTTCGATTTATCGAAAACTATTTGACGTGGCAGTTTGTTTATGCGAGAAGGAATTAATATTTTTGATTTTTTTTTTTGGTTCTTTGTGTCGTCCACGTCAAGGAATAGTTTGGATTAGAAAAATCAAAATGCGATTTTCACGTTTTTTTTTCTGGCAATTTTTCTCTTTTGGAAGAATCTTCCTCGAACTTCATGGAAGATTTGGAAAAAAAAGATGGCTGAATTGGTCCAGCGGAATTGGTTCTCGAATTTTGCGCTAATCAACAATTTTTGTAATTTTTTTAAAGTTATTTAAAAGATTGAAAATTGACATTTTGTGAAGGCTGAACGACGCGGGAGCGTTTTGGGTAAAATAATAGATAGCGAATACAATCTCTGAATACCACTTCTTTTTTTTTCGAAAAATTGGTCGTTGATACAAGTTTCAAAAAATCGCGAATATTTCGAAAGCTATGACATTTTTACTGAGTCCATTTATTAATATTTGGTTATTCTGCTTCACCATGAGTCAGATTGACAACATCAGGAATATTATCGTTGAATTTTGGGACACCCTGTATGTATATATAAAACTCGAAACGCAACTGATCTGAATGAAACGACGCACCATCGTGATAAACGTTTTTCATGCTCGATTGCGGAAATTAAAGGAAACGAATGGGAGTTACGAAGGCGGAATTCCAAATTGATGGTTCTTACCATTCGCGTATAGGTGCGTTGAAACAGTTACGATGTTTTAAGTATCCAATTTTGGAGTTACTGATCTTTTCTAAATTTTTTTGGAAAATATCTTCGTATTGCTATTTTTCGTTAACAGTCAAAGAAAATAAGTATATGTAGAAATTTTGAAAAAAAAAATCTAACAGAAAATAGAAAAAAAAACTATTTTTTAATTAAAAAATTAAACAGTTTTTTATTCTTTAGACAATAAATTCAAAATTGCATATTTTTCAAATTACACCGCATGATTCTGACATTTCGACAACGTGAATTAAAAGAAAATAATAATAATTGTGTGAAAAATTGAAACATTTTTTAAAAATAAACGATACTAAAGCTGAAGGCGTTCTTTTATTTTTTCATATTTCCATTAAATAGTTAGGTTGTTATTTTTCAAACTTCTGCACACGATTTCGCGTACTGGATTTTGAAAAACAATAACCCAAACAAACAACGAAAATCGTGAAAAATCGTAATTTTCAAAATAAAGCAGCGGGTACAAAAAGAATCGCACAAATAAAAATAAAGAACCAAAATGCAGATGAAGAATAAAAATGAAGTCTATTTGCCCGCTTTAAAAACCCGTTTCAAAATTGTGTTGTCCGGATAGAAAATTTCGAAGGTCTTACGTACATATTTCTGAAGAAGACTATACCTAAGCAGGGCACAAATATGCAAACCTGAAGAGACGAAAAATCAATTAAATAAATGTTGGACGTAAAAGACGTTTTTGGCAGGAATTCTTTTATCGATTCTACCGAGTCCGTTGTTCGCCTATCAATTGTAGGGAAATAGTATAATATACGAATGCGGTCGATACCCTATTCGGCCCATCGCAGAATCCAATAAAAACCTGTGACACTCGCTTGAATAATACAACAGTGGACCCTTCAAGTTAATATCAACAAAAACCCTTTTTCTTCGTTTCGTTCTTTGTCTCTACGCGTAAAGTCGTTTTTCAATGTTTTTTTATTGTACTAAATACATAACCGTAAATTTCGAAAATTGTTGCACAATAATATTTATGCAACTACAGAATATAAAGGGTGTCCCACGTAAGAAATTGAAAACAAATCTACCATTTAATTCGTCTTGAACTCTTCATTTCTAGGGAAAAATGTCGAAAAAATATTCTAGAAAAGTTTTTCGCATTTTCCGAGTCTAATTCTGCACTTTCGGCAAAAACTCGGGCATATTCGTAATCAACGGAAAATTTCCGATTAAATAGACCCTTTTAAGAGTTTAAAAAAGGAAAAAAAATGTTTCGTCTTCCCTGGCCACTTTTCCAGAATCTCAGAAATCCTGATATTTTAAAAGGTTCGTACAGTAGGCTTCTTCTATGCGATGGAGATTTATTTGGTGAGTTTGGAAAAGGTTTTTGCCTGACTTAAATAATGGCGTTGGAATCATATCGATATCTCGTATAGTTTTCCTGAAAAGTTCACTTGAAAAATGGCAAAAAAAGAAGCAAAGGAAAAATGGAAAAATTTGCAAAAATCGATGGTCCAACTTTGAAATTCTGCCAAAAATAAAAAAAATCATCAGATTTTAATGATTAAGAAAGCATTTTAAAGAGAAAATGATAACGAGGAGATTGAGCACAGAGTGGAGTACCAAGTGCTGAAGGAAGAAAAGATATCGATGATTTAGTGAAAAAACTTTTTTCCCTGAAAAATGCAAAAAAATTTTGGATTTTTAATATTTTTAAAAATAGTCTATTTTGATGTAATTTGATTCCCTGAGCATGAATCTATCATTAATTTTCCCCAAAACCAAAATTTTCATTAAAAAATCGTAAAAAACTTCTAAAAACACGATTGTTTTGCAAAAAAATCAATTTCTTCGACTATTTTTTGCAAATGTTATATATATTATATATTTTTTGCAAAAAATCAATGTTTTTGATTATTTTTTGCAAATTTTATATATATAATATATTTTTGCAAAAAAAATCAATGTTTTTGATTATTATTTACAAATCGTTGATACCTACCGATATATTATTCTGCCAAGTTAGGGAGGAGCAAAAGTAACGAACAAAATCGCAACGTTTTATCTTGCGATAATTACTTGCGTGCCATTTCAGGGATAACCCATTTCGGAGGCTTCGTTTCGATTGAAATTATGTCAAATCGTCAAAATGGATAACCTAAAAAATAAAATCTTCATGAATTCAAAATTAAATATTGAATGTCATTGACAACTATGGGAAAATTGAATCTTGTACGTTTGGTTCTTGTTGGACTGAGATCCACGTGGTTCGTAACGGAAATATTTTTGGATTTATTGCTGTGTATACTGGACGTCTCTTATCAAGGATTATCCAACCTCCGATCGGGAACCAAAGTAATTTATAATTATATACGTAATTAACAGCCGCCATGAAATTTTTGATAAATTTCAAAATTCTTCAGATCGTTGTGTATTCGCTGTTCATCGGAACACTCCTGATGTTGATATTTCCCTTCCATCCTACTATGGATCCGCGATTAGATCCTGGTCCTTTCGAGATTGAGCCCTATCAAGTTTTCAAACCGGAACAAGATAAGAAGTATTTTCTCAACCAAATTACTTTTTCAGTGGGGCCCCAATGTGACGCTCATAAAAAAAAGTTTTTTTTTGTTAATTTTTTACATTCTCTGTGTGGGTTTGTTTGGCTCCATTAACCCGTGATGGTCACACCTCCTTACGCCACGTAATGGTCACATGGGGTATAGTGGACCCCACGTAGAAAACTTGTTACTATTTGCATTCTACTTGATTTATCGACACAAACCTTACACGAGTATTCTATTTCATATGTTTTTCAAGTAAAACAATCCTTTTTTCTTTCGTTTCAAAATTTTAATTTCGTTTCAAATTTTTAATATGGCGAAAAAACAATTAGAAAAAAAAGAACAAAAAAATTCCGATTTTCATTGAAAAATTCCTATGCATTTTGATTTTTGCGATATGGCAAAAAAACCTACGCTATGTTACTCTTGAAATAGTATATTTTCAAGAAAAAAATATAATTTTCATGAACAGCACATGAAATAGTGGAGTAGGTTCAGACATCAACACATGACAGCACAAGTTCGATTCTCAATCGACCTTTCTACGATATAATCGAACAAAATTTGCCTGGGGTCCACTGGACCCCGAATCAAAAGTCGATAAATCAAGTAGAACCCAAATAGCAACAAGTTTTCGGCGTGGGGTCCACTATACCCCATGTGACCATTACGTGGCGTATAGAGGGTGTTACCATTACGAGTTAAAAAGAAGGTTGTCACTTTACCTGTCAAGATCACTTTATTAATTCTTCCCCTATATTTATTGACAGGAATATTGATGCATGCTAATAAAATGCAATTGGCATTGATCCAAATAGCACAATACCTTCCCCATTCTCTGAAAGCACACCATTAATTTTTTTTTATCGAATAATTTTTATTCCACGGTGAAGAATATTGAGTAAAAGTTTTCTGAATAGCGAGGGGATCGAGACCCATCCTGCGCGAGTCAAAGATGGTCACGAGAGAGAACAAGCAGTGCTCCATTTTCTCGTTAAGTTCTCTAGTGATATTCACGACCTGGAAATGACAGATGAATCCTCCGAAGATACGCAAACTGATCTGTCTGTGGAGGAAAAAATTGAAGAACTTGAACAAGAGCTTTTGACAGTTGAGCCTGAATCGCTGAACGCAATTGATGAATTTTAACGGTCGGTTTGTAAAGATGTTTTTTTTTGTGTCAATTACTAGGTTCTGTTGTATGATTAAAAGCACTTAAAGTCTTAAAGACTCTTTATAGGCAGAATCAGTCACAAATTTTGTTGGTTTCATAGCTAGCTACGAGCGTTAGTGATTTTTTTTTCTTCGAAAAAGAATTTAAAAAATAGATATCCATAAATGCCCATAAACGTAAAAGAAAAGAAAACGAATTTCTTAAATGTGGTAAGCAGGTAGAATTATTTTCACGTCTGGGAAGAAGATGGCAAAACGAAAAAGCAAAGAAAAATAAATGGCTGAAAAAGAAGAGAAGCCTTGGAGACCAAAGATCACAAAAAAAGAAAAAAGACAAAGGAAAAACAATATTGCCTATCTCATGGCGATCTTTATGGCTACTACACTCGAACACTCTTTAAGAGATGGCCACTCGTAGTTTCTAATAAACAATTAATGCTTATTAATTAACCTGTAATGGTCACTCGGGGTCCAGTGGACCCCAGGCAAATTTTGTAGGAATATATCATAAAAAGGTCGACTGAGAATCGAACTTGTACTGTCATGTGTTGTTGTCTGAACTCCAACACTATTTAATCGGTGGCGATGGTCAACATGGCGTCAGTTGTCTTGCAGATAGCAAATAGTGATGTTCATGAAAATTATATTTTTTCTTGAAAATATACTATTTCAAGAGTAACACAGCGTAGGTTTTTTTGCCATATCGCAAGAATCAAAATTTATATGAATTTTTCAATGAAAATTGGGGTTTTTTGTTCTCTTTTTTTAAATTGTTTTTTCACCATATTAAAATTTTAAAACGAAAGAAAAAACGATTGTATAACTTGAAAAACATATGAAAGAAAATACTCGTGTAAGATTCGCGTCGATAAATCAAGTAGAACGCAAATAGCAACAAGTTTACGGGATGGGGTCCACTATACCCCATGTGACCATTACTGGCTAATAAATGAATAATATTTTAATAATTGATACAACATATATTTATTCATTTAGAAACTGATTATTTTTGAGTTTTCATAAAAAACATAATTGAAGTTTCGTTTTTAATTAGAATGGTTGTTCCATTCATCATGATTTCGCGACAATAAATTCTCAAAGTCAATGACGTCATCGCCCTCTATCTGTACCAAGCATTATTGGATATTGCGCGCTTCAAGTAAATTCTATGCACAATGGGTAAATAAATTATCGTTGCATTACGGAAACGATAATGTTTTTCGAAAATTTATTACCACTCTCGTGTAGACTATGAATCAAAGGAAATAAATTTTCGCACGAGTTTGGGTTCTCACGTGGCTTGTACGTATGCCTGAGGTTCGAGAAGTTCCGGAGTGAGTTTGTGCTCGGGGATCACGAAAGGACGAGCTTTCGTAGTTGGGGCACTTTTATAATGTGGCATCGTCGTAATAGACTAAGATGTGTTTCGCTTCGTCTTCCAACATCGGGCACAACATTCGTGAACGTCACCCCTAAAGCTCGAGTTCGCACCCTCATTTGGGAATCTCGTTAAGGTTTCAGTGAACGTTGAAATAACGCTTACTGTGAATGCATAGGGTAACTTGATCTAGGAGTACAAATCCGACAAGAGTACCCAAGAATACCCAACACCAAAAGCTGCGAAGTTTTTTTACGATCCTCGACTAACTTCAGTCGCATTTTGATGTAAACTGTAATAAGAGGTGCTGTACGAAAAAAAAAAATCAAATCCGGCAGAAAACGCTGAAATTACGTAAGTTTAAAGACTTTTGCTCAAAATTTGAAATATTTTTACCATTTTGAAAGTATTTTTGAAACAAGAATGCTATTATTTTGTAAAAACGAAGTAAACTGAAGTTTTAACCAATGATTTTTTTAATCTGTTTGGGAAAAAATGTAAGTGCTATTTTAGGCCTGGATATCGTAAAAAATAGTAAAAAAAATTTGAAAACATTAAAAAATTAAAAAAATAAAAATAAAAAATTTAAAGTTCCACATCGGGAACGTTGATAAAAATCACTTTATCATCATCAAAACACAAACTAATTTGAAAAATACACTTACCTCGTAATAGTTGACAGTCGAACAAGAGTGTAGATATTTTTTTCTATTTCAAAATACAAAATAAGTCAATTTTTATGAAATTTCAAACTTTGACAAGTACAGAGTTTGGTTAAAATACCGACGACTGCTCGCACCAAAACTTCATTCTGTCTTCCTCTACCGACATTTACCTAAAATTATATGAACTAGAGCATGAATAACTGCATCTAGTTTCCTCGTATTCTCAAAAGGTGTCGCTACTTGTTACGAATTCGGAGTGAGATTAGATTTTGTTAGTTGTGCCACATGTGGCACAATATGCAATGTAGGGATAAAAAACGATGCCTAACTCATGCACCGAGCATAATTCTGGTCAATGCCAATAGATGGCGTTGAATTTCCCTCGTACTCACGTAGTCTTATCCAATAATACTTGTAAGAGTACGCAATACCCATTTTTAATTATTTTTGTTATTTTCAGAGATATTACGAAATTTTGTTTTTTTTTTATGTTACTTTATAAAAGATGTTTAAATTGTAAACGTAAAAAATGCTTATTTGATTTTCTAGAGTTAATTTTTTTTTCTTCGAATTTTTGGAACCTTAAGTGCATACTCGTAGACCAGGTTACCCTGTATATTACTCGTACTTATACGCATAAATTTGAAGAACTTTTCGGGTAGTCTATTCACGTGAATTACAGTGACTATATTTTGGCAACAATGCAATGCATGCTTCAGTCTCATTAAATCTCATTGCTGGTAAGTGAGACAATAACTTTTCACGATTTGGTGTTTGTTTGGGTTGTTTGGGTTGGTAAGATAACTTCTAACGATTTGGAGTTCGAATGAAAAATGTCTACCTGGAAGCCTACAAAAATGAGCGCGTTTCTTTTTTTTTCTTCGGCTGATTATGATGACATGATGAAATAGCTGAGTGCTGGCATTTTGCCAATGACTAGTGATCTATATGGGAAGCCAATATTTAATTTTACTTCGATTATTATTGAGGGTGGGAACTGAATTTTTATCAGTGATAATTTGTTATTTAATTAGCCATTTGCTAAGCTAACTATATACGACATGGTCCAGACTCGTAAATCCTCGATTCCTACATTTTGGACTAAATCTCTGCTCGACTGTCAATTCAGTAGGGCTTTCAGTAGGGCTTTAAATATAACCGTATCTTCTGTCAGATTGGGAACAATCAAGTGATTTTCGAGATGGCCAAATCCAAATAAACTCAAACAACCCCAAACAAACTCAAAAAAAGCCCAATCAAACCCAAACAAACCGAAACAAACTCGAATAAACCCAAACAAACCGAAAAAAAGCGAAAAAACCCAAACAAACCCAAACCCAAACACGACCTAAATGTCGTGAAAAAAATTTCACGCCGGCTTGATGTTTTTTCAACAATGACAGCTGATGTTTTCGGTGTTTTTTGTTTAACCCAAAAGAAAAAACAAAAAAAACCCAAACAAACATACAAACCCAAACAAACGTTGTGAAAAATATTTCACGCCGTTTAATGTTTTTTCAACAGTGACAGTTGCTCTTTTCGTTTTTTTTCTTTGTGTATACAGTGACTTTTTTTACAGAATTCTTTGGTTTATAAAATTGTTTAAAAACCTTTGTTTTAAAAAATACGTTTCTTACTCGCCAACTGTTACGCAGGAAAAGAAATCGCTATTTGCCTATTTTTTTGATTGCATCTGCTTATGAAATTGATTACTTTTGGTTTTGATAAAGAATTAGCTGATGCTGAGAATTAGCTTTTGTAAATTGGCTGGTTTCACCAGAGAGAAATTTAATTAAATTCCGGAGAATTAATTATGAAATTGTTGCATAAATACGTGTATATCTGTTTCATATCGATACTGAAATTCTTTTAGCACCCAAGGTTCTGCGGTACAAAGAACGATGGGGGTAGCAACGTGGAAAGTTGGTCGAATGGGTGGTGGACGAAAAGTGGTGTGCAAGCTTCGAAGGGTGAACCAGCGGAATCGCGGTACATCGTCATTCGCTCGTGGTCCTGCGAGACTACAGCTCTTCCATCGAATTTTCCTCCGTTTACCAAGCGAACAATTCTCGCTTTCCCGTATCACTCCAATTTCGATAACCTCACATTGAAACGTGATTTTCTATCTTTTATCCTTTTATCCTCAACACTAATTTTTCCTGACTGTGAAACGAATAAAACAAACATAGTTAAAGAGAGTTAATAAAAAAAAAATTTTTTTTTCGAAATTGGTGCAAAAATGTTACACTTTTCGTGAAATTGAATTTTTAGTGAGAATACTTTCGAGTGTGTCAAATAAACTGGTGTGATTTGAATTTTTATGATTCGTGATCTTGACGAAATCAATTTTATTTGTTGATACAGAAAATAAATCTTTGAATTGGTTTTCAAAAGTTAAAATTGCAGATTTTAAATGAAACGCTGATTCGAATAATTAATTTAATTGCAATTAATTTGAATGTATGAAAAAAAACTGGTGAGATTTGAATTTGTATGATTTATGATTATGATAAAATCAATTTCATTCGTTGATAAAAAAAAAATCTTTGAATTAGATTTTAAAAGTTAAAATTGCATATTTAAATAATTAATTGGATCACAATTAATTTGAGTGTATCAAATAAACTAGTGCGGTTCGAATTTTTATCATTCGTGATCCTGATGGAATCAATATCATTCGTTGATAAAAAAAATTATCTTTGAATTGGACTTGAAAAGTTAAAATTGCAGATTTGAAATGAATTGCTGATTTGAATAATTAATTGGATCGTGAGTGAAACAATACCTACTTGTGTTCGTCGAAATAATAAATACTTAATCCACTCAATCGTGATGCAATAATTGTGTTTGTTCCGTCACGTGATACAACGGATCTTCGAGGATGACGGACAACAGCCAATTATCGATTATCACCGTGAACGTTACGGATTACGATTACTTCACGGAAGATCAATTTCTGGAGAGCAGACTCGGACCCAAGCATTTACCGTTGAAACTCGTACTACCGGTCACCGCTATTTACGCCTTAATTTTCATAACCGGGGTTTTTGGTAATGTCGTCACGTGTGCTGTTATCATTAGAAATTCGGCTATGCAAACGGCAACGAATCATTACCTCTTCAATCTAGCTGTATCGGATCTAATGCTACTTGTGCTTGGTGAGTCCAATTCCTCTAAGCTTCTCATACTAGAAACGTTTTTTTATTGTTGGTTTCAAATCCATTTATTTTTATTGACTTTTTAATGAAAAAAGTACCTTAAAATTCTTTTTTTTTTCAATGTATAATTTCAAATTCAAATATTTGGCTTCAATTTCATTTTTTTTTACCGATCAACTACCAATTCCAAAATTGGTTGAAAATGCAGTTTTTCAACGTTCAACTTCGAATTGAAAAATTGGATAAAGATTCATTCGTTTTTTTTCAATGCTCAAATTCAAATGAAAAAATTGGATTAATATTCTTTTTTTTCCAACGTTCAACTTCAAATTCAAAAATTGGCTTAAAATTTATTAATTTTTTTTCAGTGCTCAATTTCAAATTTAAAAGTTGGATAAAAATTATTTTTTTTTCAACGTTCAACTTAAAATTCAAATTTAGCTTAATCTTGTTTTTTTTTCAGTTCTAAATTTCAAATTAAAAAGTTGTATTAAAACACTTTTTTCTCAACGTTCAACTTGAAATTCAAAAATTAGCTAAAAATTCAGTTATTTTTTTCAATGAACAGCTTCCAATTGGAACATCGGTTTAAAAATTCATTGTTTTTTTTTCAACGATTTCTGGTCTGAATACGATATAATGATTTACGGTATTGTACCTTAGTGAAATTATTTTTTCCTGTTTAAAATAATTCCTGGAATAACAAATTGCAAAAGTATTATGTATGTTATAAAAAATATAAGTATTTTAACACAGGACGATGTTAGGTAAAATAATAAACAGACGTTATTATTATATCAAGAACTATAATTTTCCAAGTTTTCAAAAATTTTGGGGATTTACTAAGATCCACTCAGCAATACCTTAAAAAAATATACGAGAATTATTTTCTACGAAATAAAATAATAATAGTAATAATAAGTGATAATGCAGATCGTTCTTTTTTTCAACGTGACGTTTTACCCACGAATCACGAAAAAGTGAAAATGGGCCGAATTTTTGTTTGTCACTTTTATCCAATGTTTGACGATCCACCATTGCGAATTTCTTAGACATCTCCTTTGCTTGTACTCGACATAATGTGAGAGATCATTCAGGCTGTGTCTCGACCGCATGTCCATTGCCGTTGGATGTAGACTTTTTTCGTTCTATTTATATCTATATAACCACATAAGAACCTAAATGTTCTGGTCCAGACATTTGGGAATAGCTATCAATTTCTGAAAATGAATGATGATTGAGGAATACGATTAATTACAATGACAGAAAAATGACATCGCGAATGTGCAATTTGTATGTTTTAATTGAATGAAATTGAAATTGTATAAAAATATAATATCCACATTTTTTTATTATCAAACCATATTTGATAAAAAATATTCTATTATCTATATTTAATTATCCATATTTAATTATTTATATTTATTATTTATATTTAATTATTTATATTTAATTTTTTTAAAAATATGACTTCAGTATTTTAGTTTTTAGTATGAATCGTTCTGATCAACCTTGCGTGTAATTGAAGGAAAAAAAACATATTTTTCAAACGCACCTGGAGTACGAAGTATCAATTCGTTTTAATATTCCCTGAACGTTTGCTGAATTTTTATGAACGCACGAAAGCATGAAAAAAGAGAGGAAAAGCAGAATATAGGGAGAAGGTTCATTGGGGCGTATGACCATTGTGGTTTCGTCGTCACCGCCTTCTTTTTTTTTTCACTAGACGAGGTTGGCAGATCTCGTTTGAAAAAACATATGAATTAATTTTTCTTTTTTTAAATATACAATCAGGTCTGCCATTGAACAGCGACCCGTTGCTTCTGAGGCGAATTAATAAGTACTAAAAGAACTTCCGTGAAAAGTGCTTAAGAATATATTTTTTTAATTATTTATTATACGGTCATATGGCATTTTTGATACCACTGCTTTTTTCTGATTTTCACACACACATTTCTGTACACGAATCCATGTGGAAAATGGACATGAAATTTTACATAGAAGTAATAACTTTTTAATGGCCTTTTGGTTTCGAGGCTTCCTTGGACAAGGGAAGGGATTCTTTGGGTTTGTTTAGGTTTATTTTGATGTTCATAAACAATAGGACTAGGTTTAGGGATTACTGACATGGAGCAGTGTAAATAGGTTCGACTTAATCATTTTTGGTATATTAAGCCAATCTTCTACTTTGGGCTCTCAAAATGGCTATTTATATGAATTTTTCGTTTCCGGTGTCCGGTATCCGGTGTCCTTAAAATTCTTTTAAATAAAAAATTAAAATTAAAATTACAAATCAAAATAAAAATAAAAATTTAAAATTAAAATTAATAATTAAAATTAAAAATTAAAATTAAAATTAACATTTTTAATTAAATTAAATCATTTTTCTTTGGACGTAAAGTAACTAAATTTCGTATGAAGAATGAACACGTTATCAGTTCACAAATTCCTTCTGACTTGTCCAGATATAGTGCCATATGCCTGAAGGAATTGATGGATTGATCGAGCATTTGTTATATTCCCAGATCTTGATCCTAATGCATTAAACAATCAAAGTAAAATCGTTGGATTCGTCAATTTTGCGATAGCTGTCGTTCGATTTATAAGTCGGGTGAAAAATCTTATATTTTCCACAAAATATTTAAATACAGGATATTTATAAAGCTAATTTCAGTAATTATTATGGAAAGACCAAATTAGTAACATTTTTCATCTTTTAATTTCTTTGTACTTTAATAAAAAGTACAATTATGATAAGATCAGTACATCGAGCTTACATTTATTTCACTAAGTGATATTTCTTTTCAACAGAAGAACAAAGTGAGATTGAAACTTATGGAATAAATGAGAAAACGAGAAATAAAAGTAGGATCGGTTTCTGGTATTGTTGGCAGGACTCTCGAAAGTACCAGGGAATGGGGGGAAATGGAAAAACTCGGAGTTCGAACCGGAAATGAGAGTGTGAGGCGAGAGTTTAGAGGTGCGCAACATTGAAGCCATAAAATAAGCTGGGAAAAGAGAGAAATCCACATTGAAAAGAAGAATACAATGGCGCTAACATTGGGAACAAAGAAGAAAAATAAAATTGGTGTTGCTCGAAACCGCACACATACGGTTCACGATGTTCTCAAACTCTGTTTTTTAAACGATATAGTATTGTCAGGTCAACTGTGAAGTAAACGTACGAAAACTTTCGATGTATGTGCCTAAAATGTTTTCCAAAAGTATTCGTAAATTTTGAAATTGTCCATCCGGACAAAAGACCGAATATCTCGGAAAAAAATCGTACATTTATCGATCAAACAAAGTTTTGAAGTAGACAAATCTGGCTTCGATTTGCTTTTTTATTTTTATTTTTACGATTTTTTTTGCACCTTGTACGTCGTTTTGAAAATGCCAGATTAGCACGATTTTCGCAATTTGAAAAATTGCTTGCTGCACCGAGGTAAATAATCTTTTGGCGAAAAATAATTTACACAAGGGAAATGTATTTAAGAGGGAACGCCACTGTAATGGTTAGGCAAATAAACTTTTTTAAAATGATTTTTTTATTTCATTTATTGTACAGTTGACAACCACGATAGAAGGTTAGTAAAAAGTAGCCACCTGTATGAATAGAAGATTTCCCGGTGGTTCACTGAATCATCTGAAAGGCAAGAAAGAGAGTATTCAAAGTCCGAAAGGGATCAAGAAGCATATTAAGTAATAATCGATATTCTCTCACTTTTCAAGTAATTATAATTTATACAAGATTAATACGAAGGCAAACCTAAAATAAACAAAACGTCGTTTTAAAAAATTTGAATTTATTAATGATTATTTTTACTTACTTATTATTATTTGTATTATTTATCATTTCTATCATACAAATATTTATTTATTATTATTATTTATTGATTTATGTAATAATAATTTATTTATTATTATTTAATTTTTCAACATGACATTTTTAATCCTATTTAAAGCACTCTTTCTTTAAGCTTTATACACTTGCTCAATATTTCAGTTTTTTTGCGAATCATTTTTAAAAATTGCCTTTCACGAAATATTTGACATTATTTGCAATGTGTTTTCTTCTCTTGAGCAGCATTGAAAAAAACATTTTCTTTACGTGTCCATTCATACGAGATTAATGTAAACCCAAAATAAATCAAACCTCATGTTCTTCTATTTTGATTAATTAATGATCATTTTTATTTCTTTATTATTATTTTATTATTTGTTTGTTTGGATTTGGTTGGCCCCAAACCCAAACCCAAACAAACCTGAACAATTTTAAATTTGCCTTTCACGAAATATTTAACACTATTTGCAATATTTTTTTCTGCTCTTCAGCAGCGTTGAAAAAACCTTTTTCTTTTCGTGCCCTTTTTAATTCAGAGAAACAAAAATAAAATCGAAATTGATGGGAAAAGGGAGGCTATAAAGGCAGGGCTGTGGTACTGATGGAGGAAGCAAACATCCGGCTGCCACAAATCAGGTCTTTTCCGTCGCAAACTGTTGCGCAATCTCTTTAGAACTATCAACTTGGTTGACTGACCGACCCTCTAAAATAAACTCTGAATGGACACGTCCTTTCACATCGAAATGATATAAAGTCGAAGGACTCGAAGCGTTGGGTTCATCATTGATTGAAATTATTTGTCTTCCTTTAATACGGAAGTACAACAAAACGACTCAAATACTAGTGATTTCCCCAGTATTATCCTTCTAGCCTGTTTCCAATATAGGTTAAGTTCGAAGAAGATGGAATTACTGGAGAAAAGGCCAGTAGAAATATTTCGGTTAATCGTACACAGATGAAATTAGTAACATTCTAGTTTGCTTCGTTTCATGGGCGATATCAAACACTTTGACGTGAGTTTTTCATTCATTATGTACTTTAGCAGCTTTTTCGAAGAATGGTCCCCGATTGTTTTGTTATTATAATTGTTTGAGTTGAGTTTGAGTGTTAAATGTGTTGAGTTTGAGCGTTGAATGAGTTGAGTTTGAGTGTTGAATGGGTTGAATTTGAGTGTTGAATCGGTTGAGTATGAATGTTGAATGAGTTGAGTTTGAGTGTTGAATGAGTTGAGTTTGAGTGTTGAATGAGTTGAGTTTGAGTGTTGAATGAGTTGCGTTTGAGTGTTGAATGAGTTGAGTTTGAGTATTGAATGAGTTCAGTTTGAGTGTTCAATGAGTTGAGTTTGAGTGTTGAATGAGTTGCGTTTGAGTGTTGAATGAGTCCAGTGTGAGTATTGAATGAGTTCAGTGTGAGTATTGAATTAGTTGAGTTTGAGTGTTGATTGGGTTAAGTTTGAGTGTTAAATTAGTTGAGTTTTAGTGTTGAATGGGTTGACTTTGAGTGTTGAATGGGTTGAGTTTGAGTGTTGAATGGGTTGAGTTTGAGTGTTGAATGGGTTGAGTTTGAGTGTTGAATGGGTTGAGTTTGAGTGTTGTGAATTAGTTGAGTTTGAGTGTTGAATGGGTTGAGTATGAGTGTTGAATTAGTTGAGTTTGAGTGTTGAATGAGCTGAGTTTGAGTGCTGAATGAGTTGAGTTTGAGTGTTGATTGAGTTGAGTTTAAGTGTTGAATGAGTTGAGTTTGAGTGTTGAATGAGTTGAGTTTGAGTGTTGAATGAGTTGAGTTTGAGTGTTGAATGAGTTGAGTTTGAGTGTTGAATGGAATGAGTTGAGTTTGAGTGTTGAATGGGTTGAGTTTGAGTGTTAAATGAGTTGAGTTTGAGTGTTCAACGAGTTGAGTATGAGCGTTGAATGGGTTGAGTTTGAGTGTTAAATAAGTTCAGCTTGAGTGTTGGATGAGCTGAGCTTGAGTGTTGAATGAGTTAAGTTTGAGTGTTGAGTGAGTTGAGTCTGAGTTTGAGTATTATTATAATTGTTTGGAAAATTACGTGAATCTTCTTGAGCGTCATATTATAATGTATAAAAATTTTTAAAAGGTTTCACGGTTTGGTGACCGTGATGTTCAGTGGTAAAAATCGCAACTTCAACAAAAGGTCTTATAAGAAGTTATGAAAAAAACACGATATTTACAACAAATATTACGATTTCTGAACGGTCAAACTTTCTCAAATTTAACCCATAGTTGAGTATGATTCTTGAGAAGATTCCTACAAATTTTAAAGAATTAATCTTTAAATTCCTATAACGTAAGAACATTCTTAATCATTCAATTCCATCACATATCTTGGGAAATCCGTGGCTATCTACAATTAGTGGGTAATTGTTTACGATTTCGACATAATTTCGTCCGAAATTTGTGGAATTTAGTTTCCGCACATTCCAGAGAGGCGCTCATCTCCGAATTGTTCCGAGGGTGTAGGTACATACATACCCACGAAACGATTCGTGGCTATATGTACATATATACCCACGTGTTATTTGGAGTAGTTTGATTTCTCAATGGGCTGTAATTAAAAGCTAATCGTGCTCAAATTTTCTTCTCTGGAATATCGGAGTGATCAATTATTATCCGTTTATTAATTGTTATGATTTTTCATGATATAGACGCCTTAACGTAAAATATAATTACGTATAATTATAAGTACGTATATATAATTATGTAATGAAATATTTATAGTTATAATTCTAAATATAATTATAAATATAATATTTATAATTAAAATTATCATTATAAATATAATTATCAATATAAATAATTATATTAAGTAAATGTAATTATAATTACGTAAGTACGAACGAGAATGAACTCTCAAGCGAGCGATCGATTATTATTGCTCCGAAATTCAAACAAAACGATTCGAATATCTCAAGGTCATCCTAATGTTACGCGTGCTTATTCTGATATACGATATACATTACGATGGGTAAGCATATCACGTCCGCGTTTTCCCAGTTTCCTCATCGTTTACCGTATTCAATTTCACCCCGATAACTAATGATCCTCCTAAAATGACCCTAGGGTCTCGTGCTGTCCAACGTAGAGAAAATCGGTGTATCGATTATTCGCGACCTCCAATCTCTAACGTTGCTGAATAGTAGTATATTGCCATCGAAGATTTTTCAAAATATTAATTTAATTCTATTTCGTCGTTTTATTTTATATTTAAGCGTAGTAATGATTATTTTAGACAGTAAATAACAATAAAAAAATCAAGTTTATTGGTCAATTGATATGTAGATCGTTGATGTTAATTTTATCTGACTATATCTACGAAATCATTCAATGGAAAATTCTAAAATCATTCGTGCATTATTACACGATCAAACAATGCAATTTTTTTAATTTACGAAAATGTTGGCGATTTTTGAAATATTAATCTATTAATTTACTCATGTATTAATAACTTTAAAAAAAGGTTGAATCCTATAAAGATAAATCATCATAAAAATAATAATAAATAAAAATAATAATAATAATAAGTTTTTCTACACGATCAAGCAATACAATTTTTTAATTTACGAAAATGTCGGAGATTTTTGAAATATTAATCTATTAACCTATTGATGTATTAATAACTTAAAAAAAACAGTGAAATCCTATAAAGATAAACCATCATAAGAATAATAATAATAATAAATAAAAATGATAAATAATAATGGGTAAATAATAATTATAATAAGTTTTTCCACATCGATGTCATGATCGAAACTGGTGTACGTTTTGGTTAGTAGAATCCAGTACTTCTCTAGAAGTAATTCATCACTTTCACAGCACTGATACTTGCCCCTTGGCACGTTCACCTCTGACTTGTCGCTCGCTCTTTAGTTAATAATTGCAAGCGGGGGAGCCATTCGTCTCATCGTACTGGACCCCAAATCCGTAGCTCCGTATTGCCCGTATCCAAATCCCTAAACTCCAAGGATTAGGACGGACTGTAATATCAGGCAGTCCTCTAACGACCCAACTGTCGTGGAGGTAACGACGTCACGCCTACGTTTAACCGTTTTCTGTAAACTTTTAAAGGGATATTTTTCTTCGTCTTTTCAACACACTACGTGATCTTTTTTTCATGAAGAATTGTAAGGTTTATTGCGATTTCCATTTTTCGATAAACGCAAACGACATTAGTTAATGAATATTCAAAAACACGAATATAAAACAGTGCAAAAATTGTACCCGAGGAACTTATCGCGGCTTTTGGTCTGACGCGTTTGGGCTTGCATCACTAGTTCTCTATTTTTCGTTAAGACGAGGTAGAATACCTCGGGTACCACGTGACACATGAGTGCGAGAGAGATAGAAATTTTTAAACCGCGATTTCTCATCGATAAACAATTTTTATTGAAAATGACGACCAGGAGGCTCTAGGTGCCATCGTCCCAAATGCACACTGTAAATTTCATCCCAATTGGTTCATTCGTTTGGGAGAAAAGCTATTTCAAAATTTTGAAGTGTACGGAGGCGTGTTTTCCATACTCTATCGCTTTTTAGATTTTTGACCTGAAACGGAGCAAATTTGGTCCTGGTCAAGTGGTCCTGATGGACCTAAAATGGACCCAATTTGGTCCTGGTAAAATAGTCCTAATGGACCTAAAAGAAACCAAATTTGGACCAAATTTGACCAGGCAATTTCAAATTGATACGTAAACGGCAGACATTTCACTAAATTTTTTGACTCAATGAAAAATACAATATAATTACATTTACTTGCGTAATAAATTTTCCACTTCCGATATGAACTCAGAGCAGTGTACACTCCATTTGCGTTTTGGACCTTCGTTCAGAAATTGTTTTTGCATGAGAACTGAAGCTCTAGTAAAATTAGAATGGGAGGCTAAAAACTAGAAAATCTTTATATGCGGAAAAAATATTTTTCAAAAACAAGCGTATATTTAATTTACAAAAAAAATAGGAAAGTTTGGGGCGCTAAAAATGTATAAATATAATCTTTAATTAACATAAATCTTGACCTATCAACTGTATTTAATGTACTGTGAATCAACCTTAGATTTCTTCTCAGTCTGAAACTGAATACAAACGTGTGATAATAATTTCTCTACCCAAGTAGAAAAATTATTATTATTATTATACTAATTATTAGTATTATTATTATTATACTAATATTGGGCCTAATGGAATACGGATAGCGAAACTAAATTGCTCAAATCCATTAAACATTGAGAAAATTATTTTCTCCAAGCTTTTTTAATAGTCACATGTACATGATTGGCAAAAAAAAATTATTTTCTACTTTTTGGTAAATTAAATGAAAAGCTTGTTTTTCAAAAATATTAGTTTCACTTATCAATTTTTCTGTACTATTTTACCTTCAACTACCTTCAAATATTTTTAAACCTAAACAACCCCACACAAACCCAATTAACTTAAACAATCCAAAACAAACTGATTTTTTTGCTGACTATGTATGATTAAATACTCATTGCAAAATTTCAAAACGCATAATCGATTTTCGAATTTCAGAGATATCATCTTAATTTATCAATAATATTATCCTATCCCTGGCAATTCTTATCGGTGACTGACCAAAACGTAGGAATACTACTGACGTTTATTATTTTCTGTTTTTTCCACGTTTTTGGATATTTTTGATATTTTCGAGGACTCGTACCCTGATAACGAGTAAATATGGCGTGAAATTGGATTACGAGTTTCCACCGTTGGGATCATTCGACATTGAACGGTAGAAGGTTACTTAGAAGGGAGAGTTACTCAGAAGGGTCGGAAGAAGATTTATCTCTCTCGGAAATTACATCTTCAACTAATTCGATGTACTCATCGTTCAGCTGACTTGCTTCATTTCTCCATTCCTCCAATGAATTTCTACTTCTTGCATTCTTCAATTCTCGTTTGCCTATAATTCAAGAAGTGCGATCAATCTTTCATGGCCAAGAAAGGGAAATATTAAAATCAGATTCAAGCTGAAGATTATTAATATTCTATTTTCTTTTCTTTGGGAAGGGGAAAGGGGTCCACTGTGACAGTAAAAAAAATAATCTTTTATTTTTATTTTCAAAATTCACTTTATGGTCATTTTTTGCAGTTCGAATTAAAAATATATGTTATTCCTCTCATATTAAAGTAATTCCAAGGAATTTCTAGTAAAAAAGAAAAATAGTTGAAGTAAAATAAATGAGATTGAAATATCTGTTTCGTCTCGTATGAAAAAAATTGCCCTTAATCTGTATTAGTATTGATATTATTGATAGTAGTATTGATAATATTGACAACGAGCACACTCGTTTCTTAATTTTATTTATTTTACGAAATGTTGCCACAGTTTGAAATGAAAAGTATTATTTTCAAAACAACAACCAAAATTGGGTAGGATTAACGAAAGAAATGTTCAAGTAGAAATCCATCAGCAATTAAATTGAAAGATTAAAAAAGAATTAATTAAAATTTTTTTTAATTAATAATCTATAAAAATTAAAAATTGAATTCAATTAAAATTAATATATTTTTGTCAAATATAAAATCCTATCCTTTCGAAATCCCTCAGTAAAATCCTCGATAAACAAAAAATAAAATGTATAAAATCGCACTGGTATACAACGAAACCAATAAAAAAGCTTTTCTGGGAGAAAAGTATTTATATTGAAATTACTCTCGATTATAACAGTGGTAATTTAAATAAATAATCGAACGGTACGGATTGATTTTATTGCGCGGTCTGTGGAATAATTGTTTCGTATACACACTGGCCGGATGGTATATTAAAATCGTGCGTTTCTTCAGTTTGCGTCACTTCGTGTAATTTAAACACAGTACTGTTCAGGATTATTGCATTTAATTTGTCATAAAATTGAAAGGAGAAATAAGAACTGTGAAAATAGCGAGGAATCATCGAAAAAATCTGTCTTCATAAACTTAATCCTTTTTAAATCAATTTTATGTCCCTATGAAACTATTATGTGAGCCCAATAAAAAAAAACAGCAACTAAAGATCCTGAGCAGTAAGAAAAAATCGAAAATATTTTCATGCATTTTATAGTATATTTAAGGAATTTGAAAACCACGGAATATTGAAAACGAAAAAGGAACAATCAGTAGGATAGCTGTTAAAAAACTCTTACAATTTATACGTTTTTGCTTAATTAATTAAATGTACATTTAGAAAAGATTTGTCAAAAACTAACTAAAGGACTGTAAATTAATTATTCCTTGTTGATTAATATCTTACACATTCCACACTCGATGTAATTATTATTTCAGTAATTAAATTGGTAATAATAATTAAAGATAAAATAGATAAAGAATTCTGAACACCCATCGATTTGCAATTTTGCAAAGACCTTCCATTTAATATTCTAAGAGAGGCCCCAAAAAGATTTTTGGCGACTAGCCACAGTTTCCGAGATATCGAATTTTGAAAGTTATTTATTTTACTTATTTTTACTATACTCAACGAACCGAAATAAATATAAATAAACTCAAATAAATTCAAACAGACTCAAACAAATCCCAATAGACTCGAACAAACCCAACACTCCCAATTAACTGCTCGAAAACTCACTGAAAAACTAAAAAATTAAATATCTCGAATACTATTAGGGCTCGCCAAAAATCCTTTTAGAGGTAGTTTTAAAATATTAAAAGGCAGGTTTATGCAAAATTTCAGCTCGATCGGAGAGGGGAGGAGATTTTTGGAATCGCACTGGAGAAAATGATATTATCAGATGAATAATTCAAAAGATTAATCGGTTTGTTCGATTTCAATGGTTATTGAAATTTTCTTTAACGTAGGGGAGACCGGGGCAAAATGGTATAGCTAAGACGAAACTCGCTATACAAGGAAAGTTAAACTCTTCAATGACATTCTTTAACAAAAAAGGTAACAA
>JAPYZJ010005127.1:0-12129 GCA_030522765.1 Ophioninae sp. B BG-2022a
TAACCCACTCCGCGACGCGTACGTGTCGCTCACCGGCGTAGGCCCGCCTCCGGGCGCGTCCGATTGGCTACCGTAGAAAAAAATTAATAACAATTCAGGGATTGATCTGGGACCTATACATGCTTATATCAATCCTCTTAGAATTTCACCCCCTACCTCCTATTTCAGGGATGACATTCTTAGCTGGGACACCCTGTATATAGATATAAGGATTTACTTGAATCAAATTATTGTAATATTCGTAACATTATCAACATTTTATTTAAGCCAATTAATAAATATTAACAAGTAAATATTTTTACTATTATTATTAATCAAAAGAAACCGATTCAATTAAATTTAATAAATATTTTATGGATAATTTAATATTTATTGATGAATAAAAGTGAAAAAGTTATGAAAAAAGAGCAACGTTTAATCGAATTTTTAATTTCAACGATTCGAGTCCAGGCTTGGATTTCCCGAAAGATCCTGAAATGAGCAAGATAAATAAGACGCTCCAAACGTTGGAAATATATGAGGGACTTCTGGCAGTATTTCAGATTCACCTAAAAAATTTCATGCCGCAACGAATAATGTTACGAAGATAAATTGTAGAAGTCGATGCTTTCTCTGAATTAAAAGTTTTATGTACAAGAAAACCCATACTCTTCGAGACTTTTCGAGAGAAAATTCCCTTGGGTGATTTTATGGAGCATTAGTGGAGCTGCGAGGAAAGAGACATACATAGGCTCTGCTTACCTCGACAAGGCCAAGTTTTTGCTGATTACGGTTCCATTCGATTGCGTTTTGCAATCAGAGCAGCGTTCCTCATCATTAAGCGGGCTCCGTCACGTCCATGCGTGGTCTGATACGTCGAGAGAACAGCGTAAAGTCCCTTAGGACTAGCGTAGCCAAAAACTGATTTACATTCGAGCCATTAGTATTTTCAGTGGTGCTTTAGAAACCGCGCTGATAAGTATCGAAGAATTATCTTTGTGAGGTTTTTTGTTTATTTTTATGACATTTTTTAAATGTCAATTAAATTAAATTTTTTATTAAAATATTTTGTTGTTTAATCTTCAATTGAATAATCTTTAATTTAATCTGTATTTAAATAATTTTCAATGTAATTTGCATCTGAATAATCTTCGATTCAATCTGGATTTAAATCATCTTTAATTTAACCTGAATTTGCATAATCTTTAATGTAATCTGTATTTAAATAATCTTTTATTTAACCTGCATTTGTATAATCTTCAATTTAATCAGTATTTAAATCATCTTTAATTTAACCTGCATTTGAGTAATCTTTAATTAAATCGGTATTTGAATAATTTTTCATTTCACCTGTATTCAAATCATTTTTTATTTAACCTGCATTTGAATAATCTTTAATTTAATCTGCAGTTGAATTATCTTTAATTTAATCGGTATTCAAATAATTTTTTATTTAACCTGCATTTGAATAATCTTTCATTTAATCTGCATTTAAATAATCTTTATTTTAATCTGCATTTGATTAATATTTAAGTTAATCGGTGTTTGAATCATTTTCAATTCAATCTTTATTTAAATCATCTTCAATTTGATCTGCATTTGTATGATCTTTAATTTAATCGGTATTTACATCATCTTTAATTCAATCTGCATTTAAGTAACTATTAGTTTAATCTGCTTTTAAATAATCTTTAATTTAATCTGCATTTAAACAATCTTTCATTTAACCTGTATTTGAATAATCTTAAATTTAACCTGCCTTAAAATCATAAAATCGAAGTTCAAATTCATTATGGCAAAAAATGGATATTAAATTAATTTCCGAAATTTTTTCGAGTACAACCACACGTCACCTCGCTTCGAAGTTGGAGGTGGAGCTAAAACTCTCTTGTCGCTTCGTTGATCCACGTACAAGTGTCTCAAATATTTCAAAAGTTCACTCTTCTCCCCGATTCTATCGCCAGATTTTTCGAGCAGATCACTCGACGATCCACGAGGATCTTTATAGTCAACTGTGTAAACCGTTCGCATGCGTTCACTTATCAATTTCTTAATCAAAGCCTCGTTCTCCAAATCACTCAGTTTCCATTCGGCAGCGAGTTGAGGGCTTATTTGACCATCAGCATTAACCGTTTGGGCGTGGCAATCGAAGGGAACGAATCTAACGTCGCAATTACGAAAAGGATTTTTCAAAAAATTTTATCGAAAGGAAAAATACCTTAAAAAAAAAAAAAATTACTTTTCAAAGATTAAACCTCACATTGATATTTTTTTTTGCTTTTTTGGGGTAAATTCGGTACGATACTCGGTACTGAATATATTGCACGAATCGCTCGTCATTCTGGTAACCTCAACTTGACAATTTCAAATTTGTTTTTATTTCTTGACGGTTCGACGATTAGTCGAAATTTCAGGTGTTCGATCGTCGTTTATTTTTTTTTTTTTTTTTTTCGTATCGATAAAATTTATGAAAAAGGGTATGTAGGGGAGGGGGGGGGGGGTCACGAGTCGCCGCGACGTCTCCTCGAAGACGGATGTGGTTCGAGGTATTGCTGTCGACTCTTCATGTTAATGAGACCCAAATTACTGATCGTGTTCACGTACTCGGATTGCCCGGTGAAAGGCTCTTCCCATCTCGAAAACGTTTCTGGGACTGGTAATAAATAAATCGGTGTTATTTTTCGCACCCTGGGTGGCCACTGGTAATTCGACAATTTTTTTATAATTTTTTTTCGTAGGTTTCCCTCGGGCTGGGCTTTTCGATCTTTTTTAGCAAATCGTTGTGCATTTTGAAAATCAATGTTTAAAAAACTAAAACTAAAAGTTTGTTATTTTTGTAAATTGTTATTTATATAGATCTAATACTTCTGCCATTTATGTAAATTGTTATTTTCGCAAACCTAAAACTTTTCTATTTTTGTAAATTGTTATTTTCGTAAACCTAAAACTTTGTTATTTTTGTAAATTGTTATTTTCGTAAACCTAAAACTATGTTATTGTTATAAATGGTTATTTTCGGAAACCGAAAACTCTGTTATTTTTGCAAATTATTTTTGAAAACCTAAACCTCTGTAATTTTTGTAACTCGTTGCTTTCGTAAACCTAAAATTCTGTTATTTTTGTAATTTGTTATTTTAGCAAACCTAAAACTCTGTTCTTGTGAATTTTTATTTTCGTAAATCTAAAACCCCGTTATTTTTATAAATTGTTATTCTTGTAAATATCAAACTCAGTTATCTTTGTAAATTGTTATTCCAGTAAACCTAAAATTCTGTTACTTACGTAAGTTATTAAACCATTTTTAATAAACATATTTACGAACAAAAATACAGTAAAATGCAAAAAAAAAGATCGATTTTTTGCAACCCTTAAAGGGAGGATTGCCCCTCTACTCAAACGTTCCGTTTTTCCATTGAGGAAAAAGGATTTTGACATGACGAATGGGCTTTCTTTCGTGAATGGAGCTACCAGAGGAAAAAAATATTTACTACGAAATTCTTACGATGATTTGCAAAATGTTTTTTTCATTTAGAGTTTAACTACTTTTTGGATTCGAATTTACGTAAATGCGTACAACTTTCAGTGTATAAAAAACGATTGGGCTTACTTTTTGTGAAATCGATGGCTTTTGCCGGTTGGATCGTTGGTCTCTCAATGGCGCTGTACCGAAATCTCGTCGGATCTCTATAACCGTCGCGAAGGTCAGTTACAACGGGATATATGGGTGACCCAATGGGAGAGTCAACGGCTGCCATTAGACTTCTGTACTTGGCCAAAGGGAGTCCTCAAACATTGGAAAACCAATGTCCCCATAAATATCCGTTTATGAAGCAAAAAAAATATTTCTTTTTTTTTTGTTACGAAGTTACGACGACGAATACCTCGCTTATCGTAATCAATTTGATAGACGCTCCTCATCGCTTCCTCATCAACGTTACAGTTCTCCAAAACGGAGGACACGAAATTCGTCATCTCGCGATTCACCTTCGAGACCTCGTTGTGTAAACGTCGCTCTTTATCGGCCAATCGTTTGTACCTGTTTGTTTATTCAACTTTACTCAACGATTTTTTAAACTTTTATTTAAATTGACTTTCCGTCAAATTCAAAATGGAAAATCGATGTCTCGTTCGCTTCCCCATTAGAGTTATTTTGCAAACATTCGATACGTGATTCAACTTTGAAAAAATTAATAAAAAAAAACAAACTAAAAAAATTGTAAAAATTTCGTACTTTTATGTAAATTTAGAGGTATCTGATAATTCTAAACTTAAAGCAAACTAAAATGTTAAAAGTAATTTATTTTTTAAAATATTTATATAAAAAACAAGTGTTTGTTTAATGCGCGGAAAAGTAGGGAATTTTTGTTATCAAGTTTAATAAATTTGTTTAATAAGTTTTAAAAAAAAATTAGTTTAATAAGTTTTTAACATAAATTGGTTTAATAAATTTGATTAATTTTATAAACCGTGTTTAATTCGACAGAGGATTAATTACAGAAATTGAATTAATTAGAGAAATTATTATCACAGGGATATTTTCAGTTTCCGAATTTTTATTAACTAATTATTTGCGTTATTTCTTAATCCGAACTTCTTTTACAGTTAATTAAACACAGTTGCTGTATTAACGGGTTTTTATAAATTTAATATTATATAGTGATTTAAAACTATAAAAATGGTTATTCAGCTCATTGGCAGGAAATTCATGACCGTTTTTTTAAGATTGATATACCTTATATCAATGTTTAAAAAAACGGTTTTTAAAGGTTTAGAAAGTGATTCAATAACACGTACCATTAAATAAGATATGGAATACAGCGAATCATTTTTCATGACGCATCATGCGAAGTTTGTACCCCTTAATTCTTTAATCGATGTTGGAACGCTGATAAAGGCGTGAAAATCGAACAAACCTGCTCATATCACTCTGGAATCCATGAGTTTCGCATTTGCAATCGTCGGGGTCTAATCTTTTCTCGTAAAAGCAAATACCAGTTTTTAAGGGTGGTTGGGTTGGCTTGGCGATCATTTTTATTGGATATGGCCACGTGAACTGGCTGTGATTCATCGTGACATAAGTTTCTCCGGGATCCGCCATTTTCTTTGTATTTTCGTTGTGTTAACCCAATGTAGCCTCAGATACAAAGATTTTTCGAATGATCTGGATGTAATCGAATTTAAAAGGGAGGCGTGTGAATCTTTCCTCGAGGAATCTAAGATTTTCGACCAACCGGAAGAATTTTGTTGGCTGCAGGTTAAACGGGGAAAAAAGGGTAATTAAGGCTCGGTTCCGATTGCGACGGTTATAGGAGCCTCGCGATTACACGGATTCGTCAAACGAGGCTGATTCTCATTCTCGAGACACGAGACCATTGTACCGAAGATTTGCACGAATTTGTCCTTCGCCAGGACAATCAGCGTGACCGCGGCACGGTAGAGAATGTAATGAACGATCGCGTTCAAAACTGTCAGTCCGATTTGCACGATCGCCGAATCTATAGCCATATTACGTATTCACTATTTTATCTCGAATTAATGATTGTTTTTTTTTTACTCTCGCGTCCACATCGACGAGCACTGGAAATTTCTCGAAGACTCTCCCGTGAAGTTGGCTCCGACAGGGAACTGCCTGAATGTGAAAAAAAAAGAAAATCAAAACTAGTTCTTGAGAGATAGGCTAACTCGAAGCGAAACTAGTACGGAATCGACGCGAGCTACCGATATCTACCGCTCGATGAAATTGGCGCTCGTCTCCGGAGGGCCTCGACGGCCATCGAGTCTCAGTACGTAGACGCGCGTACATGCAACACGGAACGATTCGGAGATGAGCGCCTCCCCGGAATTTCCGGGAACTAAATTCCACAAATGTCGGACGAGATTATCTCGAAATCGTAGATAAACAATTATCGACTGATCGTAGATACCCACGGATTTCCTAAGATGTGTGATAAGAATCGAATGATTAAGGGTAGGACGAACATCGACATAACCTCACAAATTTTCGAAATCCGTTTTCTCGGCGTCGATTAAGTTTACGGCGACATGTCCTTAAGGACACGTCGAAGACGTACCACGTGACGCACGAGTGCGAGAGAGATAGGCGAAATTTTCAAATCGCAATTTCTCAAGGACGAAACATTTTTATCGTAAAACTCAAGCATCTGTTTCCGTCTCTATGAAGTCTACAAAGCCTGATGCTCGATTTTTCGCCGGAAACTTAATCGACGCCGAGAAAACGGATTTTGAAAATTTGTGAGGTTATGTTGATGTTCGTCATTGCTAATATTATTGATATTGTCATATTCTTTTATAGCTTTTTTTAAATGTGACTCTAAAGTTTATAATTTGCAACCTGTAACTAAAAACAACATTAATAATACATTGCATGTTTTTTGTTTGATATTTATTTTGATCGGTACAATTGGCAATGATTATTCGTATAAGGGTAAAAAAAAGTGTACAGAAAATGACATAGCGTTGTGCAATCTTTAAGGACAATCAATTCGACGAGACATCGCTGCATTCTCGTACCGGAGACTTCTTTCTGTCGGGTGACATGTTACGGGGCGACCTACGATTCCTGATGACTTTCCTATCGTTCCAAAGCTCGAGATCTCGCGACTTCATTGAACTTCTAAGAGCTCCACAGTCGGGGAAGTTCTTGTTGGCCCGAGTTCGCATCAATTGACACGCGTTTACGTTTTGAAGTTTTCCCGGGTTTTCGAGGGTTCTGTAAGGCGATTCTTGGGGATAGGGCGGCGCTAGTTTCGACGTTGGACGCTCCTGGTAACGATGAGAGTCGCACTTCTTGACGTGGCCTATCGAAGTGCTGAATATTGGAATCGTCGACTCTTCGACGCATCCACAATTCATTCGCGTTATCGTCGTCATTGTGCCGTTCGGTTCTAATTCCTGAAAGTATTTCGAATGTGGAAATTCCGCGATTAGCTTGACTCGGTCGGTATCGCAGAGCTTTCAAACGAAAGCGGATGTTTAACGTTCTACTTTACCACTCGAGGGTCGATTCAGAAAATAATCTTTCATCAGTGAACGATTACGTAATGAAATGTTAAACTGTGAATATTTTCAAGTCCCCGACTCTAACGGTTCGGTATGTGTGATTTATTCCGATCTACAGAGATTTCCGGATATTTCAGTGTTCCATCGTTATTTGTTTACCTTCGTGTAACCCCCACCCCGATTCCGTTGATCGACGCCATCTTGTTGTTGCGTGTCTTCGTCCCCGCGTGTTCCCGCTATCGCTGTTCTCTCTCGATTCTTCATCGGACCGGAAACAATCGCGGCATTTTCGGCAAAGAAATTTTCGCCTATCAAACGTCTTATCTCCTGAGAATAAAATCTTTCCGAGTGGTCTCTCCGTCGCTGCAACTCCTTGAGACGCTCCAGTTTTTTCATCGCGATAAGTGCCTGCGGCAGGTTCACCGCGTTTCCGTAATTTTGGTAGTGGCGCTGATTTCGCGCTGGGGGTATAGCCGACTGGCACATAACGGTGGATTCGGTGTTGTCGGCTTCGTCGACGTCCAGCTCGTCTTTGTTTACTCGATGGGAACCCGCGCACTTCGCGTATGCACAGGGCGAATATTCACGAGTCGAGTTCTCGTATTTTTTCGAAACTGGCTCGCAAGGGTGACGCGACAGATGAACGTCCTGCAACGTACGAATTTTGCCACTGGGATTCAGGTAAAAAAAAAAACGATTTTTCGTCATTTGTGCTTAGTTCGATAAGTGGTCGTGAAGTTTTCGTAATGCGAGACAGATACGAGGCTTTTTGGAGAAATAAGGTGACTTTTCAAGTTTCGCGAGTTTGGTACATTCGATATTCGATTTTTTTGTTACGTCGGTTTTTTTGTTACGTATCCCCGCATTTGATGCCATTGTCAGCCATTTTGACTACTTGGTTCGTTTTCGTTAGATGTAAAAAGGTTAGACGTGCTTTGGGTGTGCTTAGCGATTCGTTCGCTATCGAAAACGATAATGCACCTCCTCACGCATCGTTGCTCGTTCGCACTGTTGTGACGAAAAAACAAGATCGTTATCATGCCTCGGCCATCGTATTCACCGGACTTGGACTTGCCACGATTGAGGAGATAAAGAGGGCATCGCTGGGAGAGCTCGAGGCCATACCAAAAAGTGTTTCATATCTGAGAAAGACTACTTTGAAGGGGATAAAACAGATATTGATGAATAAATATTTTTCGAGACAAATAAAAAGTCACCTTATTTTTTGAACAACCTTGGTACTCGTTGCCAAAGTCTTCGAGATACACGCATTTTTTTACTTTCAAGCACTTGAGTAAGGGGGAGGGGGGGGGGGTTGGGAACGCATTCCCAGAGAAATATTTGGATAAAGTATTGTTTCCCATAACGTTTTTTTGAATACCTTCATTTTTGTACCGGAAACAAAGTATTTTCTCTGGCAAAAATTCTAACATATTCGTTTCTTGCAAACAAAAATTCAACGATAAAATCCTGTTTTCTTTATCTTTCTTTATCTGTCCGGAATTATCGTGGTCGATGAAAAAAAAATTCATAGTTTGCCAGGTCTACCGATTGACGCTATTGATCCTTTAAAAATGCTTAAAACCCGAGCAATTGAAAAAATTCATACCCCGTGCTCGTTATCGTTGGTATCTGTCTCGATAACCGAACCCTCGTCCGATGTTTTTTCTTCTATGAGTTTGCACAAGTCCTGCTCGCTGGTTGTGTCGCCTTGACGATGATACGAAGGTTTGCCCGGTGCAGATTCGTACCTTCGTGAGACGCGCTCTTCCGCGGGGGCGCAGCAGTATTCGTTGGCTAATTTGGTCGCGTTGCTCTCACGTACAGGACTCTTTCGATAATTGTCATCTAGGGTTTGTCTCGGTGCCCAACTTCGTCGAATTAAGGCCATAGAATTATTAATTGAATAAATAAAATCAATAAAGTTGTAAATAAAATTAATAAAATTGGAAATAAAATAAATAAAATTGGAAATAAAATAAATAAAATCAAGAAAATCATGAATGAAATATATCAAATAGAAAAAATAAAGAAACATACATTTTTATCAAATTTTAACAAACCCAAACAAACGAAAAGTTTATTCCATTTTTTTTTACAATTTTATGTAAACACATCGTTAATTTTAAAAATTTTTTTCGTCGACCAGTAAAAATGACGTTTTTAGGGTTCAGGAGAAGTATATCGAAGATATTTTACTGAGATGGCAGGTTAGAGGTGCGTCTCGAACGATCAGCAAGATTCGACGCCATGATCTTCCTTTTAATGCATCCAAGAGAACGAGACTTGCGAAAGTGAAAAACCCGCTCCTCTGCTCGTTGGCTCTATGCTCATTATATCACGAAGAATTTGGGCGCTTTCATGAGACGTCCTTGTCACACACGATCCCTTTTATTTCCCGTGACGTGTATGAAGCACGAACAAAAAACTCGCGATCGAAAAGAATCGCGAACTCGAAATCGAAAAGAGATCGAAAACTCGAAAAGAAAAAAGAAACGATTCGTGACAAAATTTGACTTCCTTTTTTACACTGATTTCCGTGCAATGAAGGTAGAACATTTATGGGTGAAAAAGATTTTTTTTAGAACGAACTTTTATTTAAGGAAGAATATTGGAAAAACATTGAAAAGTCGAAAAAATTCTTGAATAATAATACGTAAATCATTTAAGAATTTTTTACAAAACATAGTTTTTAGAAAAAAACAACAAAAACTTTGCGTTTTGAAAATCAGTATTTTTTTCCTCCTGCACACGGGTTTATCAACGTTTTTTTAATCGTTCGAGTGGAACGGATTGAAAAGGCCGTAACGCCCACGCCTTTATCTCGATTATCGACGTTCCTATATTTTATCGAATTAAAAAAAAAACCGCGAGGACGGTAATACGTGCTAGGACATACGTTGTGTGGTTTAGCGAGGTTTCACTCGGGACAGGGATAATCCCGATTGGCTGGACCTCGAACAGAAGCCTCTTATCCAAATGCTGAAAGTGATCGCCGGAACAACGTATCATGCAAATCCTCTTCGGCAATGGGAATCTTTTTTGCCCAGCACACGAAAGCTTGTCCTCAAAGATGACGGGGTCGAAATTATTCAGAAAGAGTCCATTAGGAGATCGGATAATGGTCGAACGAAAATCTGACAGTGAAAGCTATTTTTAGTTTCTGTCAAATTTTTTACTTCCCATTTCATAATGATAATAATATCTATCCATCAAAAACAAAGATAACAAATTGATTAAAAACGAACGAAATATGAAAAATGGCTGACAATCTGAACTTTAAGGTAGTCCTATTGGGGTGGGTCAATCCATGAGATTCACATAATTTTTAAAAAATATTTCAAATTTTTGTATATTTAGTTATTCCGTTGAAATTTCAATGCCACTTATCGACCTAATTTCCGAGTAATTATTATTTGAGAATTGAAATTTTTCAAGGCAATTTTGCTTCAGTAGGTGAAAAAAAGCCAACTTCTGGTTACTTCAAAACGATATATATCATAGAAATTCCATGAGATTCTTTCAAAAAATGAGATTTCGATTCGTTAAAGACGTGAAAATCTAATGGACTAACGAAAAGTTATCATTGTCGAACAATCTGAAAGTTATATTGATTTTAATATGAACTTCCGGGTAGCGATACAAAATTTACGACATGATATCGTGACAGCGAAGAAATATGGCAACATCGCATCAGCTGAGTACAGCCGAACATGCGCGAGAAAAAATGTAACGTTGCCACATGTAAATCTAATAAGACAAAAAATAATACTTGAATCAGTGCAATGGTTATTAAATCTAGTACTTAATGATTTATAATAATCTGTCGACTAATTATGTTCACTTGGATGAGCTTAGTTAATATTAATTTATTTTAACTCATATATTCGAGATCTCGGAAAATCATCACTTAGATGTGTTTCGCTACATGACTAGTTTGCATCAAGAGGACTACCTTAAGGATGTTCTTGCGCCATAATCACAATAGTATATGTAAAGTAAAGGCAAAATCATCAGATACTATTTTTTAAAGATAATTGTTTGACAAATTACGAAAATCTTATTTAGCGTCATATTATAATTTATAAAAAAAGTTGAAACGGTTTTACCGTTTGGTAATCGAGATGTTCAGTGGTAAAAGTCGCTACACGAGGTCTTACAGAAAGTTATAAAAAAAGACGCTTTTTACAACAAATATCACGATTTCTAGACAGTCAAACTTTCTCAAATTTTATCCACAGTTGAGTATGATTGTTGAGAAGGTTCATACAAATGTTAAACAATTAATATTTTAATTCGTATAACGCAAGAACATCTTTAAAAATAATCGAAAATCAAATGTACGTAGCCCGTGAAATCTGACAAGTAGGTAACCTTATTTTATGAACGAAGCCCGTACACCCATACCCGATTTCAGTATTCTTGTTTGCTCGAATCAACGATAGTGAAAAAAGAACCGCGAACTTGGTTGTCTTTGATCTCGTTACGTAACTTCGAGCCGCGGATTTTTTTTCTTTCACGCTCGGAAGATATCCAATTTCCGGAAGACGAAACTTGGGCCGCCCTCGCGAAGGCTGAAAATAAAGTTTATCGTTTTCTTATTATATTTACGCGAATAAATTGATAGTACAGCTAGGACGCTGCGATCCCTTTTCTACCCTCGTAACTTCGTACGCATCTCCATCGAGAAGGGCTCACATTGCCATCGCTCATTAAACGTACAATCCGCGGGGAATGAATTATCGGACCCTTGCGTGGGATACTAAACGCCAATTAGGGTGGGTTATCGAATTTCGCGGGTGTCGTAGAGTTACGACCGGAGATGCCTGTCCTCTCCGTATATCCGGATATACCAGTCGATACGAGAGTCCGAGCAACCCTTCAATGAACAGAAATCGAAGTTGGACACGCGATGGAAATCGAGTGAGTTTCTAAAATTAAAGAAGTTTAATGAAACGTACAAAAAAATTTGTTTACTTTTCAATTAATGTGTTCCTAATATTCAAGGGGCTAAGGGTTTCTAATAATATAATATATAATGGGGGGGTTCCTTTATTCCTTTTTATTCCATGTATACCCATGTGGGTGTTTACATTTCTTTGTTTTTCTTCTCGAGCTCCAATTTTTCCT
>JAPYZJ010005128.1:0-12128 GCA_030522765.1 Ophioninae sp. B BG-2022a
CCTCATTTTCGCGCGCTCTCTCGCCAAAACCCACGTGACACGATATAGGAGGCAGTGGCGAGTTTCCCGATTTCGGGAGAGCGGCGCTCTTTACGAGCGTGCATTACAAAGTCCCGCTCGGTGGACAATGGGCGAAGCCCGACGATTACCGAACGGGAACGTATATCCGAGAAGATTCTCTTGCGCGGATCTTTCTTGCCCAACAGCTACGATAACGGACTTATAGAGACGCCTTCCGTCAGTTCTTAATGGTGACGGCGGTAACCCTCAATTGATGATAGTCGACCGAAGCTTTCAAAATCCGCCGGCTCGCGGGGCTTCTGCTGTTTCTAGCTTCGCCAATCGTGTTCGTTGCGACAATAGGGACAGCGACATCTTTCGATCCTTCCGGCCTCGATCCCGTCGGCCAGCGTCCCTCGTACTCGGAAAATTCCGTGGTGGGGGCGAAAATAACAAAAACCCGCGGGTAAGTCCGGGAATTAACAATTAAGGAGGGCGCTGTGGGGTTCTGTCGTGGTCGTGAGGTCGGCCCCGAGCCGGAGGGAGCCCAAGGAAAATATTCGCGTTACAGTACACACGTGCGCGGCTCCCCGAGTATCGCGCACGAACACAAGCATGCAGCGGCGGGGCAACCTGTCGCATGCGGGCCAGAGAAGGGCGTCGACGCTGGGGGATTTCAAGTCACGCTAGCCAGCGTTCGCTTGTACGTAGTGGTTCCGCCAATACGGCAGCCTTCTTCCTTGGTCCCGTGCGTCGCAACTCTTCCCACTCGCAGCGGACTTTCGCCCGGGGCCGCGCTTCTTCAGCCGACTTCTTCGCCACACGATGATGCAGCGCGTATACCTATCTCGCTTGGCTACGACGAATGCTATATGTATACACCAGCGGTTCCGCGGGTTCAATCATCGACTGGTCACTCTATAGTGTTCTTTTCAGATAAATGTTTTCGTGGATACAAATCGTTTCGAAATAAATCGTTCTTTGATATAAAGCTCTTTGTCATACAACTTTCTTTCAGCTTAATTTACGCCTCGGAATAACTGTTTTTTCGGTATAAAAATTTTCTTCAAAATAAAGTTTTCTTTGAGATGATTTTTCTCTCCGAAATAAATTGTTCTCCGATACACGGATAAAATTTTCGTCGAAATAAATGTTCTTTTCGATGCAAATCTCTTTGATATAAAATTTTCTTAGAAATTAATTTACCCATCGAATTAAATGTTTCATCGGCATAAATTTTTCTTCGAAATTAATTTTCACCCCGAAATAAATTGCTCTTCGATACAAGACTTTTCGCCATAAATTTTCTGTGAAATAAATTTTCCTCGTACCAGCGTTTCTTGTAAATGTTCTCTTGCGAAGCAAAGTTCCTTTTCAAAATAAGTTTTCGCTTTGTTACAAAATTTTATGCCCACGACAAATTTATCTCGAAGAAAAAATTAGTTTCGAAGTACGCATGTTCGTTGGAGGTGTGATAATAATTGGTGTTCCAAGTTGCGGCGTTTACCGGAAAATTCTCTAATAAGCCACTTAAAATATGTGCTATGGTGGTCTCCCCTACGAGCCATTGTGACAGCGTATAACAGAGGATTACTGGAAGGTTGCAGAATCCTCATGTGTGTGTTTGAAGAGCTGCGGCGCCGAAACCTCGAAAATACGCCAGGTATGCGCAATCTCGTCAAAGAAATAAACGGTAAGTTCGGCCGAATACCGCACGAGCTCATTTTTTTTTCACGTGACATTTTCTAGCAATTCGAAATCATGTTTAGATTACCGGCACTTCTACAATGCGTCTTCCGATGAAGAAGTTGCGCTCATCGACTGAGTGCTCGTCGGGGAGGCGGAGGCGGCAGAAACCATGCGTGCTGCTGAAAGCACTGGTTTCGCGACATCCCCTGTTAACCAAGATCCGCCGCAGAGTATTCGATACTCTACAGGAAGTAACACCGAGCAGTATCCTCGGCCATGATGCAGCGCAATGCCTGAGAGATCAGCAGCAACGTATATTGAGGATCTTCAATTATCACCTATTTCGAGTGCTGAAGAAGAAGAATTACATCAAGCCGAAGCGGAGGGTGATGTGCATTCGCTTCTTAGCAGCCACGACACCTCTGAGCAGCCATTTACATCGCGCATGCGTAATCCGTCGGAAATCTTTGGGGACAGTGACGAGCGTGAGTGTCGATGAAACATAACATGCTCATAACACGTTTTTTACTTTTTCATTAAAAAATATTATTAATGTAGATTTGTATGCTCGTTTCAACGACTCTGGAGACAACAGCCAGAGCGGGCGAGCTTGCAATATGTAAGAGCCTCAGACGCTCAAAATCGATAATGATGATGAGGTCCAATCTGTTGAGGAATACGATCATAGGGAAAATCAGATCTCGATGTACGATCTGCCTCAAGAACCCCTTGAAAACGATCCGCCAGGCTATGGTGATGATTGGATAAATCGTATTTTGGGCTCCAGTGCCGACACGCGTAATCGTCCCACTCCTGCACGCAATGATATTTTTGCCCGTTTTTTCTACTCTTACAATGCCCAAATATTTTTGAATTCCTAGAGCGTGAAGTATACTGTTTTTATGGCAGGTTATAGATCAACATCTCTATTGTTTGATGAAGACATTTTGTAGAGATCCGTTAAATTAATGTTAACACCACGTACATGACGGGCATGCTAACTACGCAAGGGTTGAACAGCTTTACACACTTGCACTCATGCTTAGAGCATTACAATTTGGCTGCGGGCGCAGGCGGCAATAGATCGACGACTGCAATGACGACGAAGCCTTTGGCGACGTGCAAGCGCCTGACCACGCATCGACATAATCGAGGATGTCCGGCGCTACGTCAGACGCTTTAAACTTCGGTGTCGCGAAATCACCATGCGCATCCGACAACCGCCACCCAGTAGTCACGTATTTTGGTGGCTGAAAGAAGCGTTCCGCGATCTTTCGACACATATTACGGCATCTTGTGAGGCAAGCGACTTCATAGGTACATCGTTCTCCTTGAGCGGCTTACCGCACGGGCCCGTATGGCACTCGGTTCGTCCCGTCAGAGACTGGTCATTCGCCGGCACTTCATAATGAGCGTTGCCCAAAGCGCTTCAACATTAAATATCGACGATACATGCACGAGGAAAGCCAGCATTGTCGGGGGTGTGGAGGGCTCCGGTAGAAAGCGATCAACACACGAGGGTGTAGCAAAAAAGTCCATATTAACAATTAGTAACACCGATGACTTATGCTTGCTGCGATCATTGGCGGCAGCACGAGCGTATGCTGAATGCGGTGAGGCTCGATCAGGCAACTGACATGCCAATTGGTAGAGCATAAGGAAGCCGAACCGCGATCATCAGAGAAATGCTGCCCTTGATCTAACGAATGCCGCAGGAGTTATCGTACCACCAAATCGCTGCGGCATTCGAGAGATCACGCTCTACCAAAATTATCGGGCCCAGAGCGGCATTGCTGTGGTTGTTTATGAGTTTTTGACGCTGGGACGGGGGGCTGAGCCTTTGTTCGGTGGCACGCGGCAGGTGACAGATACTTTTAGTAGCGTTCAGCACATACTGCAGATTCTGTATTATGAACGGTCGCATCCTTATCAGCCGATATTGAATCTGCGGGGTGCGGTAGGTAGCCACGCCTTTTGCTCGTCGTGTAACTCGCAATTCCGTAGAATCGGGCATAGATGTTTCGAAAAGCAATGCTCCCGCTGTATGATGTCACCACCGTGCGAGCCCGAAGTTAACATCACGATTCGCTGCGACGCGTGTTACCACGAATTTTACGGACGCCAATGCTTCGATAACCATATGGCCTCTAATCAGTACAGAAAACGGCAATCATGTAGTGTTTGTGCCTCTCTCAAACGATGCCGTGATTGCTTGAGAATAATACGACCTTTGGATACCAGGTGAAAACATGTTTGCGGTGTTACCAAAGGTCGTATTATTCTCAAGCAGTCACGGCATCGTTTAAGAGAGGCACAAACACTAATTGATTGCCGTTTTCTGTACTGAGTAGAGGCCATATGATTATCGAAGCATTGGCGTCCGTACATATCGAATCTATTCCGAATATATTCTTCATATTTTATGACTTCGAGACCCAGCAGTGCCAGCGGGTACCCGGTGACGCGAATCCTTTTTTGCATGAGCCGAACCTGTGCGTAGCTCAGCGGGTTGGTACGTATTGCTGTACCCGCAAATCTATGGTCGAGTCATGCGAGCATCACGCATCTCGCGAGTATGTATTCCGGCGACCTTCCGTGGCAGAATTGGTCAAACGTGCTATGCAGCGAGTCGAGCATTTATCAGGTACTATCTGTGTTGCCCATAACGCCACTCAGCGCTCTTCCTAAAGCTTTTGGGCTCACAGGCAATATCACAAAAGTGTGTTCCCAAATCTATTTAACAGACCCGAAAACCAGAATTATGTGGGCTCACTGCCGCCTGTGGAGTATTATTCCCCCGACACGATGCGCTCCGCAGACCGCGAAAAATTCTTAGCGTGATATCGCGATTCGGTAGATAACGTCTACGTGTTCGACTTTTCCAAGGAAATCGTTAGCTATTGCGAGTCCGATGTTACGATTTTGAGGCGAGCGTGTATGGCTTTCCGCGATATGTTTATAGCCTATGGCCGCGTTTGCCCGTTTGACGAGAATACGACAATAGCTTCGGCGTGCTTCAGCGTCTTTCGAACAAATTTTCTCGAAGACAACTTAATAGGCATCATACCCTTGGGTGGCTACAGATGGGCTCATACTCAGTCGAAAAAGGCAATCTCATGGCTTGTTTGGAAGAAGAATACCCTTGGAACCACAATTATACACGCAGGGCGGTCGCGCAAGGTTCCAATTACGTGAAAATTTATTAGTTGACGGCTACTACTAAGCAGACGATACGACGTGTATCCTACAATTCCATGGTTGCTATTGGCACGGTTGCCCCATTGCTTTCCCCTCAATAGGGACTGCAAGCAAAGTAACGGGGTAACTATGGACGAGCGCCTATAAAGAACCGTAGCTATGCCCCATAGAATTCGGGCGGGCGGGCATCAATGAACAGAGATCGGAGAATGCGAGTGGGATAGCCTTTTAAAAGCGACACCCGAAATCCGTGAGCTCATACGGAATCATCCGATGACTGCAGCGGAGGCCTTGAACCCTCACGATGCATTTTTCGGGGGTCGTACGGAAAATATGGTGACACTCTGCCACGTTAAAGAGGGGAAGCGTATACACTACGTACATGTATGCTCTCTATACCCATATATTTGCAAATTCGGTAAATACTGTATAGGTCATCCGAAAGTATACAAAAGGCGAGGAGTGCTTATGAATAGTAGGGCCAGCGAATGGCCTCAGTCGCTAAGTTATATCTAAATTCATTCTGGGCAAATTCTTGTATAAATATTTGACAAACTCGGGAAAAGATTGAGGCAAGCAAATCTCAAATTACAGCCCGACAAATGCGAATTCTTAAGACGCGCCGTGACCTACCTTGGTCAAATTCTTAGCGAAAAAGGCGTAAAACCCGACACAAAAAATTAGAAGCTATGCAAAACTATCCGAGACCTACCACTCAAAAGAAAATCAAACAATTTCTGGGTCTCGCTGGGTATTATCGCCGTTTTATCGAAAACTTTTCGGGCATCGCAAAACCATTGACTAATTTATTAAAGAAAAGGTCCCATTTTAAATGGACCGATAATCAAGAAAAAGCATTCATGACCCATCGCGACGCCCTTTGCAAAGAACCGGTACTCCAGTACCCGGATTTCTCAAAACCATTTATAATTACTACGGATGCTTCCGATATTGCAATAGGCGGAATCCTTAGTCAAGGTGAAATAGGCTAAGACAAACCAATCAGCTACGCTTCTCTTACGCTGAATAAACATGAATTAAATTATTCTACAATCGAAAAGGAACTGCTCGCGATGTTGTATAGCGTCAATCATTTCAGGCCTTACGTTTACGGCCAACAATTCACACTGGTCACCGATCACAAGCCTTTGGTTTGGCTTAATTCGGTTAAAGACCCAGCTAACAGATTGGCGCATTGGCGACTCAGCCTCGCCACTTACACATATAAAATCATTTACAAACCTGGAAGGGTGAACAGCAATGCTGATGCCCTTTCGCGAAACCCGCCATTGGACAAAGCGGTACTTACCGTAAAACATTCACTAAGTGAGGACACCTCTTCCGACGAAGAACGGATTTTTTCTTCCATTAAGATATGGAAAAAAGAAAAAACTAAAGAATCCAACAAACACGGCCAACCGAGCCGCATTCAAGACAAATCAGATTCCGTTATTTGCGACCCGTTATGGGTTTCGATACAAATGAATAGCAACAAGAAAAAGGAAAAGTAAAACAAAATTTAAAAAAAATATGAATGAAAAAGAAAATTTACCTATCGGATCAATAGTAGAAGTAACCGATGAACGCCATCCCCCCCTCCTCTTCTCCCAGGCGAACTCCCTGATGACACTCCCCCAGAATGATTCCCGGAAACTTCACATATCCTTCCAGAGAGTCCGTCCTTGGAACCTTTCCCGATGTTCCCCAGTTGGAACAATAAACCTGAAACAGAACATTTAAACGAACATTCTAACGAAGAAATAAACAATAGTGATGGTATACCCGAAACTGATAGCGAATCGGACTACAAATCCATACAAAGTGATTTAATTGACAGAGAAAACTCGCAATTTGAAAGTATTGAAAACGGTCGTCACTTGACGAATCGCCTAAAAATAATAGAAACTCGTGATCGATTGTCCATGCAAAGGGACAACTACGTCGTCCTCGTTACCATGTCTGGGCAAAGGTTTCGTAAACTAGAGGACCTGGCGTACCTGCGAGTAAAATTCAAAATAGAGGAGTTAAAAAGAATTTGCGCCCTTCTCATTCTGGGCAGTATCCACGACAACCTTGGACCTGGAAATGCAATAGAAATGTTTCAATCGTTGAAGCACGCGATCCGTGAATTATGTATCTCCGAAATTTCCATCGCTCCAACGGCAAAAATAGGCAACATGGCCTGGGCCGAAATAAAAAATTTATTTTATGAGACTCTCCGAGAGGAAAAATTAACGATGATAATCTGTTAACAACTCGTACAAATTCCCTCGGAAGATGGACGTCTTGATATTATAAAGGAAAAACATGATTCGCTGATAGGCGCTCATAAAGGCGTTAATACAACTTATAAGCGCATGCGTGAATATTACTTTTAGCGCAATATGAAAACACAAGTACAGGAGAACATTCAACATTGTAAAAATTGTCAACTAAAAAAATTAGTCACGGTTAAAACCAAACAACCCATGGTCTTAACTGGTACCCCGGAGGCCGCGTTCGATAAGATTGCCATGGACATTGTCGGACCGCCCCCCCTTACTCGAGGCGGAAACCACTACATCCTCACGATTCACGACTTGTTGACGAAGTACTCCCTCGCCATCGCATTAAGTCGCACAACATCAACGGAGATTTGCGACGCATTTGTAAAATTCTTCATTCCACGCTTCGGCGCGCCGCGCGCCCTCCTCATGGACCAAGGGTCCAACTTTTGCAACAACCTCATGAAAGCGGTAGCACGCAAATTCAAAATTAAAACATGCCAAACAACGGCTTTCCATCCACAAACCAACTGATCTCTCGAACGTTCGGACCACGTTCTCACCGAATACCTCAAACAATACATCGACGAAAATCCCAACTGGGATAAATACTTAGAACTTGCAATGTTCTCTTACAATACGAGCCGCCATGAAGGCACGGGTTACACCCCGCATGAGCTCGTCTTCGGAAAACTAGCACGTCACGCATCGGTACACAAAATAATTGAGGAACATTTGGATCCAACATACACCGAATATTTACAAGAATTATTTACTAGAATCAACGGTCTTCAAAACGTGGCCGCAACAAATCTCCGCCAATCTAAGGATAAACCCAAAAAGTACTACGATCGTAACATCAACCCCAAATATTTCAAGGTTGAAGATCGAGTCCTCATGCTAAAAGAACCACAAAAAGGAACATTTTCTGATCAATATCGTGAACCTTGTGAGATTATCGAAATTTTGTCCGGTGGTAATGTAAGAATCCTGTATAAAGGAAAACCCCGGATAGTAGACACGAATAAACTCCGTGGTACCCGTCTGTTCCCAAAACTATCCGTTTATGGATCCGAAGATAATTCCGAAATGGAATCGAATTATCTTCGAATTATCCGAAGAATTATCTTCGGATCCGAATGGATCCGAAGATAATTCTCGTCTGCGTCCTCCTGCTCCAGACGGTTAACGCCCGCATAGGTTATGATTGCGGGGGACCAGCTCTCAACGTCTTTACCATCTCGCTCAAAGATATTGGTGCATGCGACATACCCCTAGTTACTCCCACGTCTATTCCGGTCCGAATCCAACTTCTCCAACTATCGGAATTTCCAACATCCAAGGTTATTCAATGTAAAATCGAAATCGACCGAACATTGCATTACTGTAGTATGCACTCCCATAATTCCGTCGTGCAAAATGGACGACAAATATATCTCAACGAACTTGACGAACGTTCGTACCGAAAGTTACACGAAACCGGCATCATCTCGTTTGGAACCACCACTGCGTTAACAGGAGTAAAACGCAACAGCACCACAACAAGGAGTATTACGCTCGCAGGATCTCTCACAAACGAAGGGACCTGTACTGGTGCCCAATACAGCGATCCATTTGGAACCTGGAACAACATGGTCGTACAAGCGATCGTCAAGGTCGTTATTTCAAACCATAAAGCGTCGGTCAACATGGCGACCAATCGTATTGTTTTGTCCAGCGGAACCCAATGTCCACTACCGGGAGGGTTTTGCGTCGACATTGAAGGGATCCAGGCATTTTCGGAAACCGAGCTTGTGGACACCTGTGAGTTCAACCGTTACGACGTCCTCTACGAAGGGATGGCCGTCAAACTCCGAACGATCGAGGGGTCGGTCAACTCACCAGACGTCTACACACTCACCACGCAGGAAACAACATTCGCACTTGCGGTTAGGAGTGAAAAACCCGTTTGCGGCTATAACTTGGTAAAAACGGAAAATCCTAAGTTATTTATATTGGAAACAGGCGATGGTCAATCTTTGGCGTCACGACGAAGGGTACTCGTCACCAATTTAGACATCTTTTCATACGTTAACTCGAAATTTATCTACGTCGAAAAACATATAAAATCACAAATTAAAGCACTGTATAAAGATGTCATCACTCAACGCTGCAATCTCGAGCAACAGGTGCTACTCAATGCACTGGCAACAGCAGCAAAATTACCTGAAAAATTCGCAAGAGCGGTAACTAAGAGTCCTGGCTACATTGCCGTCATATCCAGCGAAGTAGCCCACATTATTAAGTGTATTCCAGTCGAGTGTAGCCTCCGCCGAACACATGAATGTTACCTCGAATTACCAGTTAGCCACCGAAATCAATCCCTTTTCCTTTCAACCATTTCCCGAACCTTAGTAAAAGTAGGAACACACATCGAATGCAATCCTCTCCTACCTGTTCAATATTTTATTGTTAGAGCATGGTACCGATTCGCACCTCATCCTATCGAGGCTCCTCCGCCTCAAATTCTCCGCCACATGACCACTCCGACCTGGGCATACTCAACTGTCGGAAATTTGGCAACAAGTGGCATCTACAACGAGAAGGAGATCAACGAATTACGAGATTGTATAATGTTTCCGGCCGAAAGACCCGCCCTACTCAATAACTTAGGAAGGGGATCGGCAGGATACCCCATTCCAGATGGGGTCATCTCATTGAAAAATCTTCTAGACGAAAAATCCTTGGAACCCATAACAACAAGCGCATTTAAAAAGCTCTGGTACGGCTTTGCACAATTTGGAGTCGTCAGCGCAGAGCTATTTGGAATCCTCGCTAATTGTTCACTCATCAAGAGCGCCATCGACACGTGTATCCACGGCTACACCATCCATTCATCCCACGGATATAATTTTGCTCTTTTCGGCGCATTATGGAATTTCGTGACCAGCCTACTCATTTTGCGAGCCCGAAGACGCGATACCCGATACAACGCATCGACCGCGACAGACACACCCCACGAGTTAATGAATGTGGGGGTCGACACAGGTGTCGACGCCGGCCTATTGGGCCGCCTTCGCGGCGTTCCTCAGCAATCCAATAGGGTTGCTTCGTTTTAAAGGGGGGAGGTGTCATGTCCTGGAGATCGCCACCCGTTATATTACGGTAATTATATGCATATCTCTATACTAATGTATATATACACTACCGTCGGAAAGTTTCCGGATAAAAGTTGGAAAAAGTGGCCGAACTGTTCTTTATGCCATTTCGCCTGTAGTTGGGCTAGGCCAATTTGACCAACGGCATTTTAAAGAGGGAGGATTCATCTACATTTTAGCGTATCAAAAAAAATTTCACGATTTTTTTTACACTCGGCACCCAGTTTTGAAAACGACAATTTTTCGTCGTCTTTTTGTTGTTTTGTGACTGGACCCCTTTTACAGTAAAAATCTTATTATGCATTTCTCCTATTCAAATCATAAAAAGGGAAGCCTAAGCTATAATTTCGTTTTGTAGAAAAATTTTTGTGATTTTTTTTCCCAAGAATATTTCGTTTTTTCGAAAAAAATACACAATATGATAATTGCTCCGGAGTACGAAAACGACGAGATTTACAAGAAAATCTCAAAACGGTAAAAAGTTGCGTTACGTGTTGTTTAGTTCATACGAATTTTTTGAGAATTTTTTTGCGACATTTTTTTTTACGTTATTTCCGGTCGGAACTGGATTGATCTCAACACCATGGTATTAATATAATTAATTTTTTTATTCACATATTATACTTTGGTCACGTTGAAAAAACCTCCTCTCGCTGACAGCACGCTCTTAATCGTCGGAAAAAATATTTCTATACATATATATATATATATATATATATATATATATATTAGATTCGGATGTTTATTCTGAGTGATAAGTAATACTGTGAGCGGATGTTTATTTAATTTGTCATGAGTCATGATTTCCAGGAATTATGCATGATACTTGTGGCGACGCGACGTGGTGATGTCAGCGCGCGTTTTGGAAATGCGTCTAATTTCATGTGCATCTTTAATGCAGAAATACCACTTTTGTAACTCTTTGATACAAAAGTGGTACTTTTGTGGTTATTTGCGTAGTGGAAAGAGTATATCGATATATATATATATATAGAGTATATCGGAAAGAGTATATATATATATTGTAACGTTGCGTTACAAAGTTACGCTGAGGACGCCACGAACGGAGCCCTGGCTCAATCCTCGTCGCGGCACACGGCGTAATTAGGATTATTCGGTAAGGATTTTAGGATAAGTACGCGCCCGGCGACGAATTCCACCTCGTTTTCCCCCGTTTCCCTCCCGCCACACGGCACTCGCGAGCTGCTCACAACGATCGTCGGCTGTCCGCCGAAGACCTCGTGGCGCCATCGATCGGACTTCGACCGGAAGGTGACGGATCGGCCGCGGCCAGCCTAGCGGCACCCCAGGACAACACTCTCGTGCCCCGGGGGTAACGAAGAGCCGGAGTTATCGATCGAAAAGTCAACCATCAATCAACGCCGGGCGATCATCCCGAAACCCACGTGGTGGCGTCCTAATCACTATACGTCACGACAGGATATCCCTCCCGGAAATTTCGGCGAGCACGAGGACCCGGCCGGCAACAGCCGCCATTGAGCATCGGGATTCCGTTTGGATCACATCCCCCCTCTCTTGGGATCGTGGAATTGAAAGAGCAGCAAATCGGTGTGCATTACGTTGTTGAAGTCGGCATTGCATCCAAAGTAACGTCGGGGATCCGTGATTAATTGGGGAGAAACCCGTCAGCTACGAGGAGTGAGTACTTTCGCATTTTTACGTCCGCGAGGAGGATCGCCGTCGTCGCCATGGGTAAAAGTCCCGTCCATCTCATTAACCGCGCGCGTGTCGTCGCCGGCTTCTACGTCTCAAAGAGAGCCCGCGTGCCTCTGAGAGGAAATTGGATATTAATCGAGTCGGGAAACTCGAAAAAGAATAA
>JAPYZJ010005129.1:0-12122 GCA_030522765.1 Ophioninae sp. B BG-2022a
TTTGAAATTCTGCCAAAAATCGAAAAATCATCGGATTTCAATAATTAAAAAAGCATTTTGAAGAAAAAATCATAACGAAGAGATTGAGCACAGAGTGGAGTGCCAGATTCTAAAGGAAAAACAATTATCGATGATTTAGTGAAAAACTTTTTTCCCCAAAAATCGAAAAAAAATTTGGATTTTTTATATTTTTTTTATAGGTCCATTTCGATGTAATTTGATCCCCTGAGCACGAATCCACCATTCATTTTCCCCAAAAACCTAAAATTTCCATGAAAAATCGTGTTTTTAGAAGTTTTTTACGGTTTGTTCATAGAAATTTTGGGTTTTGGGGGAAATGAATGGTGGATTCGTGCTTAGGGGATCAAATTACATCAAAATGGACCTATAAAAAAAATATTAAAAATCCAAATTTTTTTTCGATTTTTGGGTAAAAAAGGTTTTTCACTAAATCATCGATAATTGTTTTTCCTTTAGAATCTGGCACTCCACTCTGTGCTCAATCTCTTCGTTATGATTTTCTCTTCAAAATGCTTTTTAATAACTAAAATCCGATGATTTTTCGATTTTTTGCAGAATTTCAAAGTTGGACCATCGATTTCTGCCAATTTTTCCATACATACCCCTTTGCCTCTTTTTTTCGATTTTTCAAGTGGACTTTCCGGAAAAACTATACGAGATATCGATACGAATCCAACGCCATTATTTAAGTCAGGCAAAAACCGTTTCTAAACACACCAATTGAATCTCCTTAGCATAGGAGAAGCTCACTCTACGACATTTTGAAATCTCGTGATTTTTGGGATTCCGGAAAAGTGGCCGGGGTAGTCGAAATTTTTTTTTCCGTTTTAAAAATATTATAAGCATCTATTTGATCGTAAATTTTCCGCTCACTGCGAATTCGCCCGACTTTTTGCCGAAAGTACAAAATTATATTGGGACTATGCAAAAAACGTTTCTAGAATATTTTTTTTTGACTGGCTTAAAAAATTCATAAAAATTCAGGGGTTGGTTTTCGGACACCCTGTATATGCACATGTATGTATATATATATTCATGCATTTATATCACTAAATTATTCAATCCTGAAAAAAAAGTTGCCCAATTAGCCCCATCTTCCATGATCACAATAATATCCGATACATTCGGTTTCTTCGTTCTTCATTTGAATGCAAAATTTTTTCATCAACGAGTATATATACGTATACGTGCTATTTATTAATTTAAATCTGCATCAAAGAATAGCCCAGTTAATGGAAAAAGAAAAAAAAACGAGTCCCGTGAATTCGTAGAGCTCTGGCGTGGTCAAAGAGCCTCGGAGAGCAAAGCACATCATATCGGTGAATTATTAAATTGTACAGCAGACCATTATGTCCGACGTTCCGTCTTTCAAGGATCCTGTAAATTATTTTGTAAAATGAAAGAAAGCAAAAACGAGTAGTTTCCGCACCCACGTCTCACCATATTTGTAACACGGAAATTACTAGGACTTAACCAGAGATTAAAAAACATAAATAAAAAATATTTTAATCACCCTTTATGTAAATATGTATATTAATTAATTAATGTATTAATTAATTAATATATATTGAAAATATTAATTCATTTATTTATTTATTTATTCATTTGTTTATATTTAATGCGGTATTAATATTATATATATATACATATAAATGACACATTAAATATAAATAAATAAATAAATATATTGATATTTTAAATATATTTAAAATAATTATTATATCATAAATAACAGACCCATATGTCATAAATATACACAAATCATACATATAAAATCCTCCCTCTATTTATCAATATTTGAAACAATGTCATTGAATCATTAGATCGGTAGAAATAGTTACGAAAATAGCGATCGGTAACTTACCTCGAGGCTTGCTACGAACTATTGATATCTACACACTAGTGACATATCGTGTGCAGCTACGAAATATGGGAGCAACAACATCGTCCATCTAACGCACGGTTTTCCATCGATTAAATTATTGTTCTAGTTTTTATTTTTCCTTTTTTCGTTTTGGTTTTCTTTTCAATATTTTTTCAGCGCGCTGAAAGCACGACCGAATCTGTCGATTCCACAGCTTCTACGGAATCCCGTAAATTGGTTTTTAGTAAAATGGGAGAGGGGCGAAAGAAATTGTTGGAAAAAGAAAACAAAATAAACGTCATCCTAGATTTTTAAACAAATGGAAAAACGGTTTTTTTCATTGTTAGTAAAAATTACGTCGACCATTTTCACCATTTATCTGCATAGCTCACGTACTCATTTTCATACCCACGTACTGACTTTTTTATACCACTTATTTTTATCCCCAAGTACTAATTATTTTCAGCGTGCTGATTCTTCATCATGTATTAAAGGTTTCCCACGTTCTCATTTTTCTCTACCTCCTTATTTTTCCCCCAAGAACTGTTTTTTACCCACCTACTGATTTTTTTTTCTTACGTATTAATTTTTCCTCCCGAATTAATTTTTTTCCCACGTAGTGTGTGTTTTCCCAGCGTACTGATTTTTCCGCACATACTAATTTTTTATGAGTACTGATTTTTTCCTCAAGTACTAATTTTTCGAAGTACTGATTTTTCCTCAAAGTACTAATTTTCTATGAATACTGATTTTTTCCCGAGTACTAATTTTTTATGAGTACTGATTTTTTCCCGCGTACTAAATTTTTTTCCGAGTACTGATTTTTTCCCCAAGTACTACTTTTTTTCCTAGTACTGATTTTTACCCCAAGTACAAATTTTTTCCCCAGTACTGATTTTTTCCCCAAGTACTAATTTTTTTTCTATTACTGATTTTTTCCCCAAGTACTATTTTTTTCTAGTACTGATTTTTACACCACGTACTGATTTTTCCCCCAACTACTAATTTTTTTCCCAGTACTGAGTTTTTCCCCAACTACTAATTTTTTTCCCAGTACTGATTTTTTCCCCAACTACTAATTTTTGTCCTAATACTGATTTCTCTCCCATGCACAGATTTCTCTTATCGCACACCGATTCATTTTAGCTATAGCCCCGAAGAAAAATAAAGTCCCCTTTCATATCCTGATACCTACGACCCCCTTCTGAGAATCGTAATTTGGACAACTTGTGACGCAAGATCGTCAGCGATTGTTCGGCTGGCTACACCGACGATGCGAAAACCGAGCACGGAAGAAATGCGTGCAAAGAGAAAACGAGCAGAGGGAAATTGCGAGCGTGGGCGCCTCATCTTCCATAGAACGATGAGAGTATTCCTGGATACGGAGGATCAGGAGGACAAGGGTGGAGGGGGAGGATGAGGAAAACGTAATAAGGGTCGAACGAGTGGGGAAGTCGACGGAGAGGGTAACGACGATGCATGACGGACTCGAGAGTGTCTAGTTTCCCTGTTCACGTGTATACAGGGTGACCCCTTTTTTCGTCTCGCTCGGTCCTTTCCGCTTTTTAATACGTCTCATTTGTTCTTTTTTTAGTTAAATGTAATATGCTTAAATTCGGATGTAAATTAAAAATTTGTTATCTATATGGGAAATTCTTCCATAGGAATTCAATAAAAAAAATTAATTCGTATTAAAACTGAAATCAGAATTAATCGATTTAGTTTTATCAATGCTTCTAATTAGTAAAAATAATTCTTACCTATTTTTAATATTTTATTGAACGACTAAAATCAAAATTACGTTAAAAAAATCGAATTAATTCCAATTTCAAATGAAAAGAATTTAACGAAAAAATTCAGTAAGCAATTTGCATGAAAAATGTGGGTAAAACACCGTCTCTGAATATTATTAAAACGAATGATTAAAAATTGTAAAATTGAATATTATTAAATACTATAAAACGAATATTATATAAAACTTAATTCAAAATTTAAAAAAAACGTATTCAAAACAAAGCTTCGCGAAAAATACAATTACTGAAAAAATCGAAAAACTTCCATAACCAATAAATTCAACAACAAAAATCCAAACCTAAAAAACGTTTATTCAAAAAAACAAAAAACCCGTCGTATCATTCCCTCGTTCGTTAGGGTTTCATCCCTGCCCAGTATAGCTATCAATATTCGGAATCCGGATATTCCATCCTTATTGAAGCTTATCGAGTCACCCTGTACAAATAGCTACAGCCAACTCTGCCTGGGTGGTGGAACCCCCAGCGTACCCGGGATTTACTGAATGGGCGAGAGCGACGAGCCAGTGGAAAGGGGTTTCCACCACCCCCCCCCCCCCCCCCCCCAACCCACCCTTCGGAGCTGGAACCGAGCTGAAAATATGTCAGTGAGTGAGTCTCTCCCTGGCCACCCCCGCACCCCCAACCCACCCCAAACTCCATCACTGGTCATAGTTGATTTTGGCTTTCGTCTTCGACCAACAAAACGGAAAAAAGAAAAACTCCCCCCTCCCGTCCTACCGGGGGTTCGTATTATCGTGGGTGGAAGAATAGTCGAAGAATGACGCTTCGTTGGAGTGGGAGTGGCGTCGATGCGACAAACAAAACAGAGAAGTGCCTGAGAGAGAAAAAAAGAGAGAGAGAGAGAGAGAGAGAGAGAATATCCCGCGCGTTTCAATTCGCCCACGTGCTGCGAGGATGACGTCACGATGCGAGCGTAGGCGTCATGGCACCGGGGTGGCTGGTCCGGTGCGCGACGGCAAAGAGGCTGGAGCCTCCGGGACTAGCGAGAGCAAAGTAGGGAAAGGGGCGAGAGGGATAAGAGGGTAAGGGGTTGGCGAAGAGGCGAAGGGGAGGGGGAGGGTTGCGGAGGACCGGCAAGGATCAATGCAACGGCGCGAGTCCGGGGGCAGAACCCGAGAATTCCCGCAGGATACTACGTTTCCCGATACACGAAACATCCCGACCGGTCGTAAGGTCGCCCGGTGTGTATGCGTATGTGTGTCCGGATCGTACGTACGCTGGCCGATAAACTCCGATTGGGATTAGATTTTGGTCTTGCTCGGGCTTGGATCAAAATGTGACACGATTTACGAACGGTACGGAGGTCTGGAAGAGGAGGGGGGATTGAGGTTCGCAGCTGAAGGGATGCAAACGTTGAAGACGGATTCGGGAGTCGATGAATGAGAACTGCCTGATGGCTGGTGAAGTTTGATGGTTGGAAGATGATTGTTAAGCTGGTTGGAGGGTTGTTGAAGTTTGCGGCTGGTCGAAGGCTAATTCTGGGCTGGTTGGAAGGCTAATTGAAGTTTGCAGCTGGTGGAAAAGTAATTTTGTGCTGGGCGAAGGGTTCGATGAAGTTTGCGGCTGGTTGAAGGCTGATTCTGGGCTGGTTTGTTTGGGTTTGTTTGGGTTGAAGTTTGAATTGAAGTTTGGCTTTGTTTGGGTTGAAGTTCGAATTGAAGTTTGGGCTTGTTTGGGTTGAAGTTTGGGTTGAAGTTTGCACTGAGGTTTGGGTTTGTTTGGGTTGAAGTTTGGGTTGAAGTTTGCACTGAAGTTTGGGTTTGTTTGGGTTGAAGGTTGGGTTTGTTTGGGTTGAAGTTTGCAGCTAGTTGAAAAGTTATTTTGTGCTGGTTTAAGGCTTATTGAAGTTTCCGCCTGGTTGAAGGCTGATTCTGGGATGATTCGAAGGCTAATTGACGTTTGCAGCTGGTTCAAGGCAAATTATGAACTGGTTGAAGGCTGATTGAGTTCGCAACTGGTTGAACACGCATTTTGAGCTGATGAAGACTAATTGAAGTTTGCGGCTGGTTAAAGGCTAATCTCTGAGCGGACTGAAGGCTAATTGATGTTTGCAGCTGGTTGTAGGCGAATACTGAGCTGATTGGAGGCTAATCGAAGTTTGCGGCTGGTTGAAGGCTAATTGAATTTGTAGCCAGCTGAACGCTCATTTTGAGCTGATGAAAGCTATTTGAAGTTTGCGGCTGGTTAAAGGCTAATTCCGAGTTCATTGAATGCTAATTGATGTTTGCGGCGGGTTAGAAGCTGATTTTGAGTTCATTGAAGGCTAATTGATGTTTTCATCTGAGTGAAGGCTAATTCTGAACTGCTTGAAGGCTAACTGAAGTTTGAAACTGGTTGAAAGCTCATTCTGAGCTGATTAAAGGCTAACTGAAGTTTGCCGTAGATTGAAAGCTCATTTCCAGCTGTCTGAAGTCTAATTGAACCTATTAACTTAACGTCTACCAAATTCAAGCCATTCTCGTCTCCAGTCGCTCACTCCCAGATCCCAAGCTCGATAGACACTGGAATCCAAACATCAAACCCAAACAAACCCAAACATTTTCTTTCTTCCTTATCAGCTCTATCCGTTCCATCCCTACGGATCCTGGAAAATTCCAGAAGGGATTCTACGATCTGCCAACCGAGTCAGAATCGGTTTGAACGGAAAAAAAAAAGAAATCGTAAAAAAAAAAAAAAGAAAGGGAAAATCCACCACATCGCGGCGCAAAGAGAACGGCCTTGGATGGATATTCTCGTAAGCGAAGTGGCGAGTCGTGCGCACGGATATTTCTGTGCCGGGGACGAACTGTGCAGTTTATAGGCCACTCTTCGGTTTTTTTTTTTTCTTTTTTTTTTTACTGTTTTTTTTCACCCTACATCGTGTTATTCACGTATGGAGCCCACGGCACGCTTCAACACCCTCGTGTCTGTCTAATCAGCCGTGATGTTGTTCCGAGAGACTCTTCAAACGCATCGTTCGATCTCTCTCTCTCTCTCTCTTTCTCTATGGTGCACAGTCCCTCTTTAGCGACCCAGCCAATCTGCGGATTGAGATTTTCATCCACCTCACCCTTATTTTTTTTTTTCCATCTTACCAGGCCAAACTACCCCCATTTTCGTCTGCCTCGAAAATGGCAACGAGGCTTTCAGCCACCAATCGAGAAAATTCGACTAACAGGAGAGAAGTATAGAGAGACTGATTGATAATGTTTATTACCCCCTAATGAACTCTCGAAACGTAAATGGCTAATCTCGAATCAAAAAGAGACAAAGAAAACGAACAAAAATCATCATAATCGTCGAACATAAAAAAAGTGAAACATTTTGAAATTCGGTGAAAAGTGGAAGGAATTAAAATTTGGAATTAGAACCCAAACAAACCCAAACAAAATCTTAAGAGTCCAGCAGTGAAAAAAAAACAGTTTTCGGTTGTACTTTCGGCTCTCAGTATCCTCAGCTTGATCAATGGGTGCGACAGAGCGTAATTCATTAAATATATATTCCTCCATAACGTACCATGGCGATATACCATAATATATTTGTCTATAATATATCAATAATAATAATATTTTAATAATTTCGATATATCCATATATAAATATTACATTATACATATATCAATATATTATATTAATATATATAATAGTGAAGTAATATTAAATTTTTATATTATTATTATATTATATATATATATATATATATATATATATTAAATATTATATTAATATAAAAATATCAATATTAAACAAACAAAAATTCTCACTAAATTCGTAACAATTAATTAAATAATCATCTGCCCGAAATCATAATTCTTAAATAATAATAATAATGATAATAATAATAATTTTCCTGAAACGAATGGAAATGGGGGAAAAAAGATCGGATTTTCGGCTCGCCACGAATTTTCGAGAGCGTGGGGGGGGTTTCGAAAGGGCAACGAAAAATTATTCCTCTTTTTCCCCTTTTCTCTTCTGTCGAAGAGAAAAAAATGTGGGGCTCGTGAAATTTCGATTTATCACGCATTTTCTTGAGATTGGTAATTATTATAATTGTTTGGGTTTGTTTGGGGACTCACCCTTCTCCGATTCGTCGGGCTCGTCGCTCGCGCACTCTGGCGTACTCCGCTCCTCCTCGCTGCTGCTGAAACTCTGCTGCTGGTGCAGGGCCGCCTGAACACTGCCGACTGGACCGACCATACCGTGGGACGGATGCCCACCGTGCATCGAATGCTGCTGCTGCTGTTGCTGCTGCTGCGACGAATGCATACCTCGCGGCGCGTTCGGATCCATACTCGGATGGTGACCGTAACCCATCGGGATGTCCGTATCCTGAAGAACGCTCGCCGATCAAAAAAATTTACCCGAAATAAATGACGAATAATTGCAAAACGAAAAAAACGTTTGACAATTCTAAATTAAACATTTTTGTATTTTTTTTGTATTTTTTTTTTTTTTGTATGAGTTTTTACCAAATTTTACTGAAGATTTTTTTTAATCGAATTTTTATGACGAAACAATGGAAAACAAAAAAGGTTTGACAATTATGAATTGGATTTTTTATTGAATTGTATTTGTATTTGATATTGCACGAAATTTTTGTGAACATTTTTGTATCGAATTTTAATTATGCATTATTGGAAAACAAAAGAAAACGTTGGATAATACTGAATTTAATTTTTTTTTTCAATTTTATTTGTATGATTTTTTACTAAATTTTACTGAATTTTTTTTTATTGGATTTTAATAACGAAGGGTTGGAAAAGAAAAAATACGTTCGACGATTCAGAATTTAATTTTTCCATTTGATTTTATTTATATGTAATTTTTAACCAAATATTATTGAAATTTTATTTTATCCAATTTTTATGACAAATAATTCGAAAATAAAAAAAGACGTTTGACAACTCTGAATGTAATATTTTTATTTGATTTTATTTATATGTGATTTTTGACCAAATTTTATTGAATTTTTTTTTCTCCAATTTTTATGACGAATAATTGGAAAACGAAAAAATACATTTGACAATTCTAAATAAACATTTGTTTTTCAAGTATTTTATTTATATTTGATTTATTACTAAATTTAACGAAATTATGATTTTATTCATGTTTTACTTTCGAAATTGAGTTTTGCTGTTTGGACGATACGTACTTGATACATGGAGGTCTGATAGGTCTGAGCGTGTTGTCGCATAAGATTATCGAGCTCGCCTCGATAGAGACTCGGATCGTCTTCAGGATAGGCGGCCGGATGCCTCGGTGTCTGGGGATAGGAACCAGCGACGACGTGTGGAGTCGGCAAGCTCCTCGTGTGAGGCGAGACTGACATCTCCACCCCGCTGTCGCTGGTCGACAAACGGCGTCCGGACACCTTCGCGTTTCGCGATCGCCACGTCCACCGGGAAAACACGCGCGATCACAAATCAATTACCCTCGCCCGGTGTTTTTCTTTTTTTAAATATATTATTTTTTTATCAAATAAAGTTTAAACAAAATCCATTTTTTTCGTCATTTTTATTTCTTGAATAAAATAAAATTGAATATAAAATGAAAAATTAATTACGAAATTATTGAAAAATGAAATTGGCCGATCAAAATCAACCCAACGAAACGAAGAATAAAAAATGATAAATTAATAACGAAATTATTGAAAAATGAAATTCGCCGATCAAAATCAACCCAACGAAACGAAGAATAAAAAATGATAAATTAATAACGAAATTATTGAAAAATGAAATTCGCCGATGAAAATCAACCCAACGAAACGAAGAATAAAAATTTTCATAAAAAAAATTGCATTTTTTAATGAGTAAAGAAACAAGTAAATTTAATAAATAAAATATTAAGAAAAAAATGTGAAAAAATTCGTTTTAATTTTTGATTAATCGTCTGATAAAATAAATGGAATAAATTATTACTAAATAAAAATGTATTTTTTAAAATCATGTTTGGGTTACTAATTCTATCAATAAAAACAAAGAAAATAATAAATAAAGAGAAAAAAATTAGAAATAAATAAAAACAAAAAATAAATAAATTTAGAAAATCAATAAATACAAGATAAATAAAAATAAAAAAGGAATTGTTGCGCGTACCTGGTCCTGTTGCGAGTACTGCCGCATGAGCATGCATCCCCCCCTCTGTACGAGGGGAAGATTCTTCTTTTCGGCAGCGCTGTGCGCCCTCTCGAGTTTCGGCCTCTTATCCTGCGTCAGTTCCGGATGTCCCGGTATCCCCGGCACCTGCATGTCCTCCTGCATTCTCCTCAACATCGCTGTGTCCGCCGCGTTCAGCCCCGACTTGTTCATCCATTGTCCGGTCTTCAGGAATATCTCCTGTTTCTTCCGACACACGATGCACACCCATATCACCTGCAAACAATTTTTTTCCGAGTCACCCTCGTGTTTTTCGTTGTCTCTCTTCGATTAAAAAGCAACACGTCTTTTTTTTTCGAAACAAATTTTCTCGAAACCGATCATATTTTTTTTACAACAAAACATTTTCTCTTGTAGAATTTTTTTTAAAAGTCATTTTTTATTTAATCAAAAACATCTGTTTTTTAATAGAAAATTGGTTAATAATTTTATTAGCCAATTGGTTAATAAATTGGTTAATGAACCAATTAAAATAATAAAAAATTAAAATTTTTTTAATTAAAATTGTTTAATAAACCAATTTAAATGGGTTAATTAAATTTTAATTCACTAATTATTAACCAAATTCTTATAAAAAAATTTTTATACAAAAATTTGGTTAATAGTGAGTTAATTAAACTTTAATTAAGTAATTGTTAACCAATTTTTTATTTACCCCTCCCCCTATTTACGATCTTTCTTTTTTCATAATAAATTCTCATTGGTTTAAGGATTATCAGAATTTTCACAACACCCCCTCCCGTCGCCGTAATTTTTTCCAAAACAAATTTTCTCGAAATCGATCATATATTTTTTTACAACAAAACATTTTCTCTTGTAGAATTTTTTTTAAAAGTCATTTTTAATTCAATCAAAAACATCTGTTTTTTAATAGAAAATTGGTTAATAATCAGTTCATTAAATTTTAATTCACTAATTATTAACCAATTTCTTATAACAAAATTTTTATACAAAAAATTGGTTAATAATGAGTTAATTAAATTTTAATTAACTAATTGTTAACCAATTTTTTATTTACCCCGCCCCCCTATTTACGATCTTTCTTTTTTCACAATAAATTCTCATTGGTTTAAGGATTTCCACAATTTTCACAACACCCCATCCCGTCGCCGTAATTTTTTCAAAATTCAAACCCAAACAAACCCAAACATGGGAGAGAGAGGGCTTGCGACATTACTGATTTCTCGTCGCGAACTGCCATCCGCGAATCGTCCGTGCAAAATTTAAAGAAGCTACGCAGGGGGGGGGGGGAGTAAGGAAGGAACCACGGGGCGAGTTAAGGAAGCGGGAGGAACGAGAAGCTACGGTGGGTTCCGGGTCGCGAAAGGGGCTTTTTTTCGAGAGCACTCGTTCTCCGAGTTGCCTAGGTAGCGATATGTCAAGAGACCCCCCCCCCCCCTCTCAAATTCTTCTTTCAGCCCTACATACACCAACGTCGCGCACTCCTGGCGTACCTCCTGCATACACTCATCCACGCGACAATCTGTATTGTGTATCGCCAGCCGAAAAATTAAAAATATATATATATTTATATATTACGTTTTTCGGCTAGACGGCTAAACGAAATAAAATATTATAAAAATAAAATATTCTGTTATTTAATTATTATATATTTTTTAATATAAAATTCTGGACCTATATATATATACAAACAAACCCAAACTTAATAGTTACACACAGAATTGTGTATTTTAAAAAATACAATAATGAAATAACAGAATATTTTATTTTTCAACTATTTAATTTGACTATTTATTATTATTTTTAATTTATCATTATTATTATTTTTTTAATTATCATATTATTAAATTTATTTATTATTAAAAAATATCAAAATATCAAATTTTTTAATTACATTTTTTTAATAACCCAATTACCAGCAAACTAAGAAAAAAATGTGTTCTATCAAGGTCGAATTATCAATGGAATAAAAATGATGACACCTGGTCAATGAAAAGTGACGACGAGGTTATTCGGACCCAAACAGAAAAAAAAACAATTGTTCTCTCGGAGTTAATAAAAGATTAGGGGTGGCTGGAGGAGCGAAGCTCGAAAAGTTTAATCGGGAGGGTGTTGCCCCGTACCGTATCTCTTTCAACAACCGAGTCGACAGCCATGGTAGGCCGCACGGAGATTTCCTTCCTCGGATGACCGACATTCCTTCCCGGTTGCGTTCGCGCTCTCTCGATGGAAAAGAGATCCGAGAGGAGGAGGGGGGGATAAAGAGGCTTCGGGAGATAGAAGCGAGAGGATAAAACGGGCCAAGGGGGGGGGGGGCGGCAGGAGCCTG
>JAPYZJ010005130.1:0-12120 GCA_030522765.1 Ophioninae sp. B BG-2022a
CCTCTTTTTTTGCCATTTTTCAAGTGAACTTTTCGGGAAAACTATAAGAGATATCGATATAATTCCAACGCCATTATTCAAGTCAGGCAAAAACCTTTTCCAAACACACCAAATAAATCTCCATTGCATAGAAGAAGCCTACTCTACGACCTTTCGAAATATCATGATTTCTGAGATTCTGGAAAAGTGGCCAGGGAAGACGAAAAAATTTTTTTCCGTATTTTAACTCTTAAAAGGGTCTATTTATTCGGAAATTTCCCGGTGATTACGGGCGTGCCCGAAATTTTGCCGAAAGTGCAAAATTATACTGAGAAAATAAGAAAATCCTTTTCTAGAATATTTTTTCGTCATTTTTCCCTAGAAATGGAGAGTTAAAGGCAAATTAAATTGTGGATTTCTCTTCAAGGTATAAAAACACATCGTCATAGACCTGCGACATGGCACTACACGTCTAGATATAATGATTACGGTAACCTGGTCTAGGTGTACGCATCCGATACGAGTACGCATCACCAAAAGCTGTGAAGTTTTTGATGATGCACGGCTAACTTCAGTCGTATTTTGATACAACCTGCAATTAGAGATGCTGGCCGAAAAAATAATCAAATCCGGCAGAAAACGCAAAAATTACGTAAGTTTAGAGACTTTTGCTGAAAATCTTCAATATTTTTACCATTTTGAAAGTATTTTTGAGACAATAATGCAATTATTTGATAAAAATGAAAGAAAAAAAACTGTGAAGTTTTTAAAGACGATGCCTGACACATGAACCGAGCGTAATTCCGGTCAATGCCAAGAGATGGCGTTGAGTTTTGTTCATACTCGCGTACTCTTATCCAATAGTACTTGTAAGAGTACGCAATTCCAATTTCTGATTATTTTTGTTATTTTGAGTGATATTTTTTAATTTTGCTTCTATTCATGTTACTTTATGAAAGATGTTTAAATTGCAAACGTAATAAATGCTTGTTTAATTTCCTAGACTTCATATTTATTTTTTTAGAATATTTTGAATCTCAAGTGCGTACTCCTAGACCAGATTATCTACCCTAATTCGAGCCTAAGCCCGCTGAAGGGGTGCAGCTGATTGGCTGTCTTTCAAAATGAATACCAATTCAGGGGTTGATTCTGGAACCATACATGCTTGTATCAATCGACTCAGAATTTCACTCCGAACTCCCCATTCAACGGATGACAATCTTACGTGGGACACCCTGTATACTTTCACCAAGTCCGAGTTTGATTTTTCCTCGAAAAATATGAATAAACAACGAAGAGATACGAAACGAACCGTTGGCGTGCTCGGATGGCTAATCTTCAACGCATCACTTCCCAAATTGGGAAGTGATACGTGAAGATTAGTGAAGGAATCCACACCTGAATGCTTATTGTCCACCTGAAAATTTACAGATTTACGAATATGCAAGAAATGCTCGAATAATTCGAGAAGCGTGTGCAAAAGGTATGCACGTATGCAAGACATACGCAGGTGAAAGTTACAGCAGCAAAAGAGACGACAGAGGAGGAACCATCGTTGGAGGCGCGCGTTCTACGTGGCCTCGTTCCTCCTTAGCTACGTTGGCGCGTAAATTCCATAAGAATAGCGAACAAATAAAAAAGCAACGAAATAATGAAGTCCTCGAAGAAAGAAGTTAATCAAGTGCCTCAATCGCGATACGTCGTGCATTGCGGTGGTGTTTCGATGTGAATGCCCCTTGAAGTCCATTGGCCGCGAGAGCTACGTTGATTCTCTCCTCCCTCAAACTGCTCCGTGTATGTACGTGATTATTAGTATGTATGAGGCGGACACAGGGGGAGAGAGAGAGAGAGAGGGAGGGGGGGGGAGAGAAGAGATTGTGGAAACGTCGCGAACGTCCAGTACCAAACAGGAACACTCTTGTGCACCGAACCACTTGTCTATATATTCTTCGGTGCAACACGACCAAGTGCAGCGTATTTGCAGCCAGCAATACACGGTGTCGATGCACTCCGGATCAGGATGCACTTTTGTCCGAATGCATCGAGATTGCCAGTCGCTATAACGATTTTTAATCGTGGCTTCGATTCTTCTCACGCGGTTTGCGCTTTTTCAATTTATAAAATGTTATCGCTCGCTTGGATTTATATTATATAGACTGTGTAGTACGTAGATGTATAAAGAGAGAGAGAGAGAGAGAGAAAGAGAAAGAAAGCTGAAGCGTTATCAGAATAGCTATCGGAGTTCCGATTGAGCATGTACTTAACCGCACACTCGTAAATGCATGGGACTGTGTAACTGCAATGGGGCTATCAGCATAGATCGTCGCGCGGATCACAAACCTCGTCACTTTTATCAGTCATTATTTGTTTGCGTAATCTCTAATCTGGTGCTCTTTGTGGCACCGAGGAATGAGTCGTGCTTGCACGCGAACGATATATATATATATATATTTTTTTTTGTGGAAAACCGGATGTTAAGTGCAGCGACGATAATTTGTCGCTGCACATTGCGTGGGCGGTCGCTCAACGCTGACGGCGAAAAAAAAAAACGCGTTTTTTAAATTTTATTTTCGACCGACGTCTAAGCGCTGTTTCGACTTTGCAATTGTGGCAAAACATGGCCTGATGGCGTTAAGCCGCTGTCGAATGATTCATTTTAAAAATTCATTATTGTTTTTAGCAATCTCATGCAGAATTATTATTCGCTCGGATAACTGAATTATTATTGAAGAATTGTTTTAAACACTTAAGAATTTTTATTTTCTTTTAAGATATTTTATTCTAACTTCTGATTTATATTTCCATGTACATTTTTAAGTGTCGAAAGTATCGTTTTTATTTAATAATAATGTGGTTGACTGTAATACAAAAAAAAATAATTATCATTTGAGAATTGATGAATTTTGAGAATTCCATCGAAGCAAAGACGACCTAAAATATCCGGACTACTGACGTGTTTCACCTCAGCATCTAATGAGCTAGCCTCGAAAGAACAATTTCATTGATTCGAATATATCGAGTATATTCCAATATATCGTGTCATTTCTTTTCCTCTGCCATCAACAACGCTCATTTTTTTATTGGAAAGTCCAAATTACAATATGCCTGAAAATATGTCAGGCGTTACCAAGGCCACGCATATGTGTCGTTATCGCGCGAGTCTGGCAAAGACGACGGTCTCACCACCGTTCGTTCTCTGTGAAATTCAAATCTCGTTACGACCACCTCGTTGCTCGCTCGTCACTCTGTCATCGGTGTTATCGGGGAATTCACGAGTGATTGGAGCGGCTACGGTCATGCTAGAGAGAGGAAAATGAACAGAAATAAAGAGCTTCAAATTCATCATTATTCTCCATTATTACCTTCAACTCGATACTTCTCGTTGAAACATGAAGTTGGCCATTAAATTTTTGTCGACACGCGTCAACACTAATAGTACAGAGATCAACTCGGAGCCATGTAATCACGAGTCAAAGCTTTTTGCATCAAACTTTAAAATATAACCGCCATTATGAATTTATTATTCAATATCATTTTCCGGGGAATGAAAATAGTCAAATTGCCTGCGAAGACATACAGAAACTGAAATAACGAGGAAAACGAAGATCGGGATACCTCGTATCAATGACGATAAAGTTTGTATCGTTAGAATTCGACGAAAATTCATTATTTTCAATTTATGGGTTTCTTGTTTGCAGCGTTGGGACGCAACCAAATTTTTATATGCGTCATATTCTCAAGTTTCGTTTCATAAATGTTGGTCAGAATATTAATTCGTTCCGAAATTGCGAATTAAAAGTCCGAACGATTTAAAAAACAGCGATTTAAAAAATCACCAAGGAACACAGTCCGAGCTGGGATGAAAAACCGTAATCGTATGTTAAAAAAAATGCTACACAAGCGTCTGGTTGACATTTGGATAATCATATTGAAACACTCGTACATAATTTTGAATTTTTTACCGACCAAAAGTTGCAAAAATCCGTACTTCGCATTTCGTGCATTCGTAATACACGAATCGCGGCAGCCGCGATTAATTACCGGGCAAATAATTCAGACTCGAGTCTCAGGATTCCCCTTTTATAACCGTTGTGATCGATTCTCTTAACGCGTGACGTCATAGGCCCGCGGATGTAAGAGTTACCGTTATGTTGCCTCAGCGAGAGGTACAGGCAGCGCCAGCTTCTCGGCAGAAGGTCCGTGGGAATCTTTCGGAACCCGAGAAAACTCGCAAGAGGGAAAAAGGGAGGGAGAGGGCCAGACAGAGACGTTGATGCGAACGTGCATGTGCATACACGTGAATTGTGACACGGCGCTCGGTCCAGTGCATTCACTTTGCGGTTCATGCATGGGTGATCGAAAACTGTTTTTCGTTCTCTCAATCGCAATGTCTACGATTCGATTTTTATTAAACGGGACTTTTTCGATCGATGAACGCAGGTAGAATTCATTCAATTTTCAGTTCTCTTAAAATTTTATTCGGTTTAGCGAAAGTATTGTTATTCTTAATATTCTTCAAATGTAATATCTCATATTGTCCACAATCGGTGAGTTTGTTAATATGCAATAATAAGAAATCAGCGATTACAATTTAATTTAATTAATTTATTTTTTCGTTCATTGGTTAAGTATCGGTTGGTGTTAGAGTTTGATTCATTCGAATCCAATATAAGTTCTTTTTTTAGCCCTTTACATTTATAATTATACAAGTATTTTTTTGAAAACTCGGATTGGAGATCTCTAACCGAGTGTTTTTTTTAAAAGTACCTAGTCGAAGTAGGATTGTGGGCAAAATTTCCCGAGAGCAATTTAAGTAAATTTAATTAAGACACTTCTTGCTGCAAGCTTTCCTCCGGATTAATTGATGGAACGATGACGAAGTTTGCATTCTTGAAACACAATGAGGAATCTTTTCTAATGCGACGGAACGTACTTTTCAATTGAATTGATGTTGGTTTTTCTTTTACCTCCTTACTTTTACCATTAGATAAGTGTTTCTTTTCGTGGATTTATAAACGAGTGTTGTAGTCATATTGAGAGTCTGTATAAACCAGTGGTTTTAGAAATAGTCGAAGCGTTTACGGAGATTTAAAGAATTTAAGGAATTCATATTCAAGAACTTGGTGTAGCTCAAACTGAGATAAGCTCTTGTCATAACTTTATTTTCCTTATGTTTCTAGAACTATGATGAACGTTACGTTCTTGGAATAAAACAGAAATTCCTTTCTCCTAATCCTTTATGTTTGTTTCCATAGCTCTAAGAAATTCCATTTTGGTTGATTTATGTTGAGTCACTTCCGTAGATCAAATTACGCACGACGTTTGACTACGAAGGTCACTTTCGATACGTCCTGCATATGACATTGACTTGCAGGACGTTTTTCGTCGCTTCGTTCTGTCAGAGTCAAAAAGGTTGGATAAGTAGTAATCAGCATGCAGTTTTTTTTCTCGACAGTGAAGAAAAGCGTGCACGTTTGATGCAACGCAATTAAGGATTCATCAATGAAAATGGGTACAATGGCAGAAGAACTTGCAAGGATACGAACTTGTACCGAATTTTATTTTTCAAAATTTCATGCAACGAACTTTCGGCAATAAATTTTTGAGGAGTATCAGATGTGAACAGGACAATCGATAATTGTGAGCCGTTCGAATTCGTGTCGTCACGCAGCTGTCAGGCATGCAGCATACCCCTGTCTTTTTTGATCCGATAAATAGCCCTGATGCGTGCATGATCGCTCATTGTGCCTCTCCCACCGATTTTGGTGGCTCTTGACTCGTCGGAAACTCCTCTAAATTTAACTCCAGTATCCATTATGAATTCACGGGACGAGTAGGTATTTTCGTTTACCGCCGACGGAAATATCACGAGTTAGGCGAGGGAGAGAGAGTAGAGATACAGAAAGTCCGTGAGGGGAATGCGGCGGAGGGGGAGAAAGGAGTTCCTCTTCTTTTTCGACTCCCGCAATCTTCGCAACGACGAGGTATGAAATAGAGAAAGAGATATTCGAAATCTAGATGATAGTCTCGAGTATACGAAAAAAATCAGAACGGAGTTTACGTTTCGGTCATTGGAATGCTATCAAAATGATTTTTCAACTATTGGTATTTCTAACAAGGAGGACGATAGCGATTAGATGGCTTTGATGGTTGCGTCGCTGGAACGCAGAGAACATTCTTTTAATTTCTTTATTTCGAGTTTAATAGCTTATTGTTTTGATAAATAAAAAATGCGGATCTGATTGAGAATAAGTGATTTTCAGACGATTTTATACCTTGAATGAATGAAAGAAAATAAAAGCGATGAAATGCTGCAATTTCTCAATGTATCGACACTTGCTGAAATGTTTTTTTTTTCTGGGCCTTAGATTGACGATGCTCAAGTTTTCATCCATGGGAATCTACGATCTTTTTTCATTTTTCAAACCAGCCGTAGGGAATTTGGTTGAGCTTTTGGTTTTTAAAAAAACTGAGGTTTATCAAATTTGTTGTAGTCAGCTAAAGAGCTATCTCCACCTGGCCGAAGTACAGTTGTTCAAAAAGTCTTAACATTAAAATGGAATCGTCGGCATGGTGGTACATTTGGTGAAAAGTTATTTACCGGAAAAAGCAAAAATGCGTTGAGTAAGATGAACACATTTTTCGGTTAGGGTGCCGTTGAGTCACTGGCGACTCAGATATTGACCGGAGGCTTAACAACGAAAATATCGATTTGAAATAAAATTTCGTTGCGTAACAACGACGCAACCTTCGATCCGTATTGGCTCGTGTTTCCTCGAAAACCAATAAAAAAGTGTCGACCATTTTGTCAAACTTTTCGTTGCCATTCAACCGTACACGCTCGAAAAAGCTAAATCTGCGCTGTGCAAAAACTGCGATAAGCACCAAGATGACGAAGCCAGTGAATACGTGGTAAACTCCAGAACGCCATTCCGAGCACCTCCGAGACTGCTCATCGGCGAACGGGCAAGCCGACTATCGTAGAGCTTCTCTCGTAACCTCCAACCTCGTTTTGTGCGTCGTTCTCTGACAATGACCCAAGCCCGTATGGGAATTCATCGCAACGATCCTTGGTCGAGTGTCGTTTATGAGGAGGCTACTGGAAAATCGCAAATTTCTCTCCTCGAATACAGAGACATTTACACTAATGGCAATAAGATGAGACACGATTCAGACAGTTTTAAGATCTGAGGCAGCAACGAAAATTAACCCTGCGCGGTCCTACTGGGTCGTTTGCGATCAGCAACCCAGCCATGTTTCATGCATTTCCGCTCAAATAGCTATTTACAGCGTAAAAAATAGTAACTTTTGGGCTTTGATAACTATTGATTCTTATTGTATAAACATGGAGGAGTAGTCAGGAATTTTTATCAGATTTTTTAAGGCGTTTCAACCCGTTGAAAATTGCACGCGGACACAAACGACCCAGTGGGACCGTCGAGCCAGTCAAAATATAGTGGGACCGCGCAGGGTTAAATTAGTCAAGCGCTCTCTTTTCAAATTCCAATTTTGATGATATGAAGCTTTGATGATTCGGAAGCTCGAAAAAGTTTTCGGCTTACCCAGCACTTTCGGAAACTTTCCTGAAATACAGAACTCTCAAAAGGTAACACAATGCGAAAAAGAAAAATAAAAACTATAGCAAATTAAAGAAATAACGTGTCGTTAAGGTAGTACTAGCGGATTTCCGCAGACGTAATTCTGAATTGCTGTATCGCAGTATACAAAAAAATCAATTTTGTTTCTAATGAAAAAGTTGATACTACCTGAATGTTATCAACATTAAAAGACACAATTTTCCTATTCGTGACTTCATTTTCATCATCACCCAAAGGAATCTCCCGGTGCATATTGATCCGTTATTTCGGATCGACGATTCGTCAAACGTACGTTTCTTGACGGAGATACAGACCAATAGCGATCCGTGTGACAATTTCCAGTACGAATAGGATGCGCGTTAAATCTTCTTCTTAGGCGGGTGTTTTTTCCATCTCACGTATATTTCTTTTGGCCATGGAGATAAATTCATTTCGCACGTTGCGCGAGACAATACACCGGGGATAAATAGGAACGCAGAAGTTCCATTATAGAGCCGAAGACACCCGAGCCCGCATATCCGCGACTCCTGGGGCCTCCCCTCGTAACTGCAAAATAAGCGACGCAATAAAGGCGTCACGTGCACGCTCGTTTTGTTTACGTCGTACTCTAGGCTCGTCCGGGAGCTCCCTCCGTGATCGCGTAGAGTGAAAGTTTCCGCGAGAGTCGCGTGTATGTAAGTATCCTCCCCCCCCCTCCTCACCCCCTTGCCGCCCTTCCCCAGGCCTCTACGCCTCGACGTACTATCATATATATATTGATTCGTGTATATCTGTAAAGTGCAAGGATATAGTGTACACATTGTCGTAATAGTGCATGGAATAAAGCCGTGCAGTTTCCATACGTGTACTGATGTATACAGGGTGACCGCTAATTCGACCTATTCTTTGAACGGGGTCATTCCAGAGGTCGTTTTGAGTGAAAATAACTTCCGTGAATAACGAGTCAAAATTGAGTAGTTCACAATGTTTTTGCGGCATAATCACAATAGTATATACAAAGTAAAGGTAAAATCATCAAATACCATTTTTTCAAGATAATTGTGTGAAAAATTATGTGAATCTTCTTGAACGTCATATTACATAGTATTAAACATTTGAATAGGTTTCACCGTTTGGTAATTGAGATATTCAATACAATGAACGTCTGTACCTTCGTATCCAGGAGATTGAAGTTTGTTACCGCGCAACCAAAATTCTTATTTTTCAATTTTATTTTTTAATCGAAATCGTAAAGAAAATACCTCGATAATTATTCAAATCTTTATCGTGATAATCTAGAATTTAAATCCGAAGAAAATATTTCGCAAAATAATGGAACGGGGAAATTAAAAAATGAGGAAAGAAATTTATTTTCCTCGCAACGATACGAACTTCAAGTCCATATTTTTCGTTGATTCTTCTTTATTGTAATCATCAATCGTAGAATTTTTTTTTTTAAGACGTCGTCGTAAATTTGCTCTTAGTATAATTTAAAAATGTTGAATGATTGAAAGATCCTGAGGTGGTCAAGAAAAAAATTCGGTAATTGAAATGGATTTATTTTCGTTGCAGACCTTAATCGCTACTTATTTATTGCCCAAAGCTGCCCTATCACGCTGAGTTGTACTTTCGGGACACCCCGTATATGTGTGCACATCTATACGTGTGTAGCCGCGACGACGACCAGTCCAGGTCGCCAACGAAGACTTAGAGAGTCAAGCCAGCCCATTTCGATTCGTTGGATGCACCGAGCTGCTTTCCACCACTCGCGACTCGAACTCGCGCTCTCACATTCTCCCGGAAGTCCGACAATTTGATACTTCTCCAGAAATCCTATGTATTCCCTCGTCGCGGCATTCATTTGCCAAAGACAATAGATAATCACCATTTTTCCCCTTCGTTTTCATTTTCCAGTAATTTATTCTCGTCAATTGTTAAGCCACGGTGAGTCTCGATTTCACACTGAAGAGACGTGATACGATATACGATCGTGACGTCAATGCGTTCATTTCCATGGAAAATCAGTTTTGCTGATCGTAACTTTTCTTTTGGCCGTAAATCTATGGAAATTTGTGACGATGAGAGGCAACTGAATCTTCATCAACCGCGTCAATTTTCCTTCCAGCTTTTTGAATAAATTGAAACCGCATGGTATTCCAACGGCCGTAAAATAATTTTAAAAAAACCATAGTATTTAAAAAAAACCTCAAAATTTCGAAATTCGAGGAACAAAATATCGTTAAATATTTAAATAACAAAAAATGATGTTAGTACTAATATATAAAAATCAAAGAATGAAAAAAAAACATGCACATGAAAACTCGTACGCAAAAATTACGGTCACATAAAAAACGACGAAACAAAAAAGGGAGTTTTTATCGCTATTGGGTGAATACCAACGTCATGAAAGTTAGCAGCGATAATGACTCGTCCTCAGTTTGGATTTGAATAGAATACAGATTTATCGGTAGCGAGAGAAAGTGCGAAGGGAGAAGTTGTCACGTAGCAAACGGTCAACAAGTGTCTTTGAAAAATGGGTTCGTTTCAACAAAGTGCCCATTACGCTTGAACCGCTCGCTTTTCGGCCTGTTGGTTTAACCCTAATCCGTCCCCGTACCGGCCTACATTATTTGGCCCTTTCGTGCCCGAGCCTGTTTGCAAACGCGATCTCGCGCGTGTCGCGGTGTATGGACACGATCAACCCCTGCGTATCTTGCGCCTGTTGTGTGCGTGTACTGCCTGAGGGCAAGAGTGCCAGGGCGAAGGGTCTGCGAGGCAGAGCGAAAGAGAGAGAGAGAGAGGAGGAGAGAAAGAGAGAGAGAGAGAGAGAGAGAGAGGAAGCGAAGAAGGACGGTACGAAATCTGCATAGGAAGAGATAGAAGAGTCTCATTGTCATTCAGGAAAGGTTAGTCGATTAACGAGGCCCTCGCGACGCCGGAAATGCTTTCCTACCCGTTTGTGTGCTCGCCATCCGTTTCCTCTCTCTCTCTCTTTCGTCCATACCGTCACCACCACCCGCGTAGTCGTTGACGCCGTTGGTGCCGGCTGGTTGTCTCGACGACGTGAAAACGTCAGAAAGAGATCGCGAGAGAGACAGAAAGGAAGAGAAAGAGAGAGAGAGAGAGAGAGAGGAAGAGACGGATCAACGAAGTTAAAGGGAGAGAGAGCGATGACGGGTCGGGGTTAAAGGGAGAGAGAGTGAAAAACAGAGGGGAAGAGGAAGAGAGAAAAGAGAGAGATCAACGAAGAGGGTTAAAGGGAAAGGCGGAGGAGCGCGAGGTAAAGATAGGAAAGTTCGGTGACGCCGACGAGTCGACGCCACCACTATGAACGCTTCTCTCATCGACGTTGGAACGATTCGCCTGGGGACGCGATACGCTTTGGACACACATTTGGACACACTCGTATGAGAAGGGATGCACGTCGGTTGCACCCACCAATCACGTGTTACCGACGACGAGAAGAACAACAACGAAAATCCGTGTCCACTCCTATCACAGTATCGAATAATCTTGTGTCTGTTGATATTCCTCTTTCGTCGTGAGACCGCTACCAACGTGTCTCTCATCCTCTCTGCAGAAGAGTTAAGAGACGTAATGAGAATTACGTCCGCGCGGTTTCCTGGGTTGACGAACGGTTTGGCTATAAGGTTTCGGCAATGTGACGAATGTGACGTTAGGAATCAAACAGAGATTCGATTTGGGTTTTTATCCATGGATCCAGCCATCTGTCAACTCACTCTATCCTCATCATTCCCAGATTGATTATCCCCATTGCTGTTTTTTTTTTATTAAAGACCTTAGATAAATCGGGAACGAAGCATAGTTTCGAATCAAATTTTTTCGGTCACTTCATAGATAATTTACATTAATTAATGATCATTAATGATTGTCGGATACGAGATCATTCAAATCAGATAATAAAAGAAAGAATACGTTTATTGGATATTATTGTCGTTAAAGTAACCCAAGTTTTTGTGAGACCAATGTTTTTTTTATCTTATTAGTATATTATATTTTTCCGGGAATTTGTTTCATGTTTATTTAAATGAAGATTTTTTTCATACCATTGAGGAATCGTAAAAAATGTGCACGAGAAAATGGACAATTGTTTGAGTTGCAAATAAAAGTTTGAGTGATACGAATAGAATTTTTTTCATTCGAAATAAAATTTGTTTTTAAATTTAACACAGTTACCGAATGCGAACGATTTTATATTTAAAATATTTTCGATCTTTTATGCGTTTCAATTAGCATATGATTTCACGGGCATTTGTCGAACAAGATTAAAATTAGCAGCGATGGAATGGAATGATAATTACGCCCGTAAATCCGATTTCCAAAAAGCCCTTAATTATTGTTTAAGAATTTGCTGGAGACTCGGAGCTTTACAATATGAATATACAAGACAGAAAAATAAAAATCATAAAGATAATTTAAGGGAGGGGTAGGGTTTTGAGGGTTTAAAAAAAGTGATTTTTTTATTGCATATTATGAAAGTATAGTAACTCAAGAATGTTGTCTGTTAATAGGAAGTCAATCGGAGCAAAACTCACAAAGATAT
>JAPYZJ010005131.1:0-21205 GCA_030522765.1 Ophioninae sp. B BG-2022a
CAAACAGGATCAGTAAAGCTTACGAGGAGGGGGGACTGGCCTGCTCCCAGCAGTATGGTTTCAAGAAAGGCTTATCGACTGAAGATGCTTTGTGGAATTGTAAGGAATGTATACGAGTTAGTGATAAGAAGTACGCAATTGCCATATTTGCTGATATTGAAGCGGCTTTTGATCATTTGTGGTGGCCTGCTGTGCTGGCCAGGCTTACTGTGGCGAATTGCAGCTCTTTCTTAATGGGTACAATGAAATCGTATTTTGTGGGCAGAAAGGCCATGATATTGGACAAGTACGAGTTCGAAAAAAGACGGGTAAAACGAGGTTGCCCACAGGGGTCAATTATTTCATTGGTACTTTGGCATGGACTTGGGTAATAGATGAGTTACTGGAAACAATAACAGAGCACTTTGACCAGGAGGATGTCGGTGTGATTGCTTACGCAGACGATCTCTCAGACGGAAACAATAACAGAGCACTTTGACCAGGAGGATGTCGGTGTGATTGCTTACGCAGACGATCTCGCCGTATTAGTTAAGACCAATTCGAGGGCGATGGCGGAACGCCTTGGTGCGGGGGTTGTGGCTGTCCTTGATGAGTGGTGTAATAAGAATAAACTTTAAATTTCTGCTGGAAAAACCAAGCTTATTGTACTCAAAGGGGTATTTGGAAGTAGACCCCCAATAATAAAGCTCCGTGGACAACCCATGCGGTACGCGACAACGTATAAATATCTCGGCATGGTGATAGATCATAAATTAAACTTCTTAGAGCATGCAAAGAGGCTTCGAGACAAGATTACGAGTTTTACCATGGCCGTTAGAAGGGTAGTCCACACAGAATGGGGTGTCAAAAAGAATATCTTGAAGGTCTGGTAAACTGCTGTTGTGCTGCCCATTTGTACATACCGGTCCACTATGTGGCTTGATCGAGTCCATTTCACAATGGTTCTGAGAATGGGGTGCCAAAAAGAATATCTTGAACGTCTGATACACTGCTGTTGTGCTGCCCATTTGTACATACGGGTCCACTATGTGGCTTGAACGAGTCCATTCCACAATGGTTCTGAGCCAGCTCAACGTGACGCAGAGGCTCTTTCTGCTGAATGTGGTGGGCGCATGCAGAACGGTTTCCACTGTAGGACTACAGGTGCTCGCGGGGGCTCTTTCACTGGATCTGGGAATAGTTAGGACAGCAATAAAACATAGAATTAGAAAAAATCATCCCGTAGACTGGAACAATTATAGATATGTGCCAATAGATGAGGAAGATGAACATGAGCGGAACGTAAAAGCAGAAATCACGTATCTCGAGACTGAGTGTATCGTGTTTGGCAGGCTAGATGGGATCTGGAAACTGACGGATGAACGACAAACAAATACATCAAAAGCGTCAAATTTAATGTCAAACACGATAATAAATTGTTTCGCCCTACAAAGCACGTAGTCTATTTGTTGACTGTCTACGGTTCAATAAATTATACGCTCTACCAGCGCGGTGCGGTCGAGGACGGATTTTGCCCATTCTGTGAGGGAATAGATGAAACAGTAGAGCACATGCTCTACCATTACCCTACATATGAAGAGTATAGAAGCCCGGAGCACCGTGGATTCGAGCGGGATTGGAGCGGTTTTGTCGAATCTGAGCGAGCATATAGTGCGTTCTGTAGGTTCGCGGACGATGTTTTCAATATAAGAAGAAACTATTTGGAAGCAATTGAACTGTGAATGATAAGCATGCGGGTGTCGCGGGTGGTGTCTTGTGTGCATGGATCTTGCATCCGTTTGTATTTATTTGCATGCGCCTGGAAGGTTGCATGAATTCTCATGTTGTGCCGGTCGATATTATACTTTATACTTTATACTTTATATTGTGGATCATATCTTTTATCTATATTATATTCTATGTGATATTTTATATACAACATTTTATATTTACTTATTCGAACTTATAGGCGCAAATAGACACGTATGTGTACAATTGTATATCTCAGCATGCACGCATATTTGCACTAATTAAACAAGGACTTAATTTATAAGTGTTGGCAGGGTGTGTGCGTGTGCTCCCTGGTGGTTGCCACGAGGGTAAGGCACCATGACAATGAAGGTGATAAAGTAGATAGAGAGTCCGCCTCCAGGTGACGGGGATGGTAACGGGGGCCAACTGGCCAACGGCAAAGTGACTCTCAAAAGAATATAAAGAAATAAAACATGTTAGTAACAAAAAATTTAATTAACTAAACCGTAAAACGAACCAAGGTAGCGATGAGCTAAAGCTCAATAAGCTACGACAATAAATCGACAAATAAATAAATGTTTCTATTCCACCCCCTCAGGGGCTGTCCGCCGCTTCCGGTGGACAGTACGGAGAGTCGCATCCCCGGGGTCATTAGCGACATACGCCGTAAACCTGTGGTGCGTCGCAACGACCCGCCGGCGTCTGGCGAGCGGTGTTCTCGTGCTTGCACGTGGTACTGCGAGTCGGCCGTCGGTTGTACGTCTGGCTCGAGCGTTCCAGCCCTTGCTTGTGGATGCGTGGGAGCAGGCACTGCCGCATAGACGGGTGTCGTCCAGGTCGGTGCCCTGGTGGAGTGACATGATTGACAGCCTTAGGAGGAGCGTCAGGATCTCTAATCGCCAGCTGGCGAGAGCAAGACGGCTGCAGGAACGGGGGCCTTGGCTTAATCGCCCGGGCTGCGAGGATGACAACTTCTATAAAAAATTCCGAACCGTAAGTTTAGGTGGGCGGCGATGCGGTCCTGGCTGGGGGGAAAGCCTAGTCATTAGCTCACGAACCCCGGATACCTGGCGATCTCCGGGTGTAAAAATGCCTTCCTGTTCCTAGGCGTATAGTCGGGTGACATTTAGATCGTGCCATTAGTTTTTTCCTCGGGGCTTCGCGTCCCTGAGGGTACGAAACGGATGAGCACACTGAACAAAAAACAAAACAAACAACAAAATACCACTGAAAACACGATGACGACCAAGGCGAACGAAGATATGGTAACTGGGATAACCTGAGCCACAAGCCGACCCATTACTCTGATCCCACTTACGATATCTCCTCGGCGGGGCAACACGGTGGTTTCCCAGGTTTCTATCGAAGATTGTGCGCCCGGCTCGTGCGGTGCCCGCTCCTCGGGGCGGATGTCGCCGGGGGCGCGTAGGCCTGGCAAGGGTCGGGCGGGCGGGATTAGCAGTCGCGATCCGTCCGTCTCCTCCCTGGATTGTGAGGGACCAGATGGATCGCGGTCGAAGTGAGCTCCCAGGAGATCTCATCCAGTAGAAATGGAAATGGATTTCCTGCCACAGCCTCATGAGATCTTTTTTCATAACTTGAAAACGCAACTGGATACAGTGAAGGCCACGACTGTAGAGGACGTGCTTGCGTTTGAGCGAGAAGAGCTGGACGATTTCCTTTTCCGAGACTCTATTAAAGTTTCTAAGCCTGCCGCAAGAGTCATCCTTGCCAGGTGGCGGGTAATCGAGCGATACGCGAGAGATATGGCAACTGAAAACAAGAAGTTGAAAAGAGAGAAGAATGAATCAGAAGAAAAAATTATAGCCTACGAAAGAGCAAGGGAAAGCACTTCTGCGTACCAGGGACCCAGCTATGCTGCTATGACTCGTGGCGGTCTGTCTGCGAGACCGGGCAGACCGGGAGCTCTTGGGCATCCTGGTTATCCTGCGACACCTACAAAACAAAACGAACGAATAAATGAGGGAAGAGAAACTAAAGCAATTATAATTAGACCTGAGGATGAGAATGATAAGCGTGGCAACTAAAAAATTAAAATGGATATGTTGGCCGGATTAAGGGAGGTCCGTTCGGACCTCAGGGTCACTGCGGTGAGGCAAACGAGAAAGAAGGGATTAGTAGTGACCGTAGCCTCGCAGAAGGATGCTGACTTGCTTAAGGCAGTCAATCTTCAAAGCTATAAGCTGAAGGCCAATGAACCGCAAAAAATCAGACCCTCGATTATCATATTTGACGCAGAAAAGGAGCATACCGTTGAAGACCTGAAGGCCGATTTTGTGGGGAAAAATGTTGCCCTTGAAACGGCAGAGGAGAGACAAGCATTTGCCGAAATGGTCTTGTTCAGGCACAGCTTCAGGAATAAGTCAGATCGAGGAAACTGCATCATTCAGCTCCCTGCGGAACAATTTGAAGCCCTTACCAATCGGGGCCGCGTCTACATGATGTGGGGCTCCTATAGGCTAGCAGAATACGTAAATGTCACGCGCTGCTTTAAGTGCCAGGCCTTCGGGCACATAGTCCGGAATTGCATAGCCCCGCACCAGCTATGCGAGCACTGTAGATCAAAAGATCATGGAAAAGACAAGTGTACGACGGCCGTGGAGCCGAAGTGCATCAATTGTGCTAGAAATAAAAGAAAAGCGACAAACCATAGTGTCAAGGATAAAGCATGCCCGAAATATGGCAGACAGGTAAACATCTATAAAAGCAGAGTAGAATGGCGCTAAAAATGGTGCAGCTAAATGCCCAACGCTCTATTGCTGTAGCTGCGGAGGTCAAGAACCTCCTTGTTTCTAACGAATATGACCTGGCATGCATTCAGGAACCATACTCATTTAAAAATCGTAATATGGGTTATAACTCTCCATCGCTTGCTGTATATCAGCCGACTCGGGGTTGCCCGTGGGTCGGGATCATTGTTAGAACGGATGGGATCTCCGATTTTCAACAGATAAATGGGGACAGCGATCACATAGTTTGTGTGCGAATAGAAGGTAGATTAGGCTCCATCGTTATCATGAGCGCGTATTTTCAATACTCCAAGAGCATGCAGGAGATATTGGATCTACGCGAACATTGTCTTCGCGGGTTGCGGGGTGAGGAGGTCTTGATTTGCGCTGATATAAACGCAAAATCCCCTTTTTGATTCTCGGCGGGTTCGGACTCAAGGGGCCATATAATGGAAGACTTCATAATCACCAACAATTTAGTTATCCTAAACCACAGAAGTGACTTGTATACAATGGTTTCAACGCGGCGACAGAGCAATATTGACCTCACATTGGCCACTCCCCTGCTAGCGGCAGACATCGGGGACTGGTCTGTTCTGGCCATCATTGATATTAGCGACCATGATGCTATTGATTTTGAGTGGCGCCCTCACAGCTGCGATCGAGCGCCCCGGCTCACCTCGCGTGGATTATAACATCAGAAGAGCTGACTGGCCGAGATTGGAGAAGGAGATTAGGAAAAGATTTGATCCGTGTGCGATGGAGATGCTTGCGCACGCTGACGCGGAGGTGGCCCCTCGCAGTTTCCGGTCGCTGGTTATAGATGCGTGTGAGCAGGCTTTGCCGCATAGGAAGGCATCCTCCAGGTCTGTGCCCTTATGGAATGCTGAGATCGACAGACTTAGAAAGATCGTTAAAAGCACCAAGCGCCAACTTGCGAGAGCGCGGAGACTCCAGTTGCCGAGCATCGATCAGTGCGTAACAAAATTCCGTGATGCTTGAAATAATTATGTCTCCATGATTAGAAAAGAAAAACTCGCATCATGGCACAATTTCGTCAGGACAGAGGGAAATCGGGATCCATGGGGCCTCATACACAAGATAGTGACCGATAAGATTCGGAATAGAACGGACATTGGAGCCCTAAAGCTGCCCAGGGGTGAAGTCACCAGGACCTGGAGAGAGTCGGCTGGGTTATTATTAGAAAGGTTTGCCCCTGCTGACATGGCGGTTCGGCGGGCTGAGACTGTGTAGCATTAGCGCACGATGCAGCGGGTCGTGCAGAGTAGCTCAACAATAACTTGAAAACTGAAATATCTGAACAAGAAATCGAAGCTGCTTTAAAAAGTTGTGAAACTGGCAAAGCCCGAGGACTGGATAAGATAAATACCGAAATATTAAAATGCGTATGGAAAGTAGATAAGAGAATCCTTTTATACCTGTACAATAATTGCATGCAAAGTCAATCGTTTCCAACATGTGGAAAGCGGCTAATGTCAGGCCCATCTTGATCCAACGGGACTCAGATGAAATAGGGCCTAAATCATATAGACCAATTGATCTCCTTCCGAATGTCAGCAAATTGTATGAAAAAATTATTACAAACAGAATCAGCCAAGCTTATGCAGAGCAGGGATGATCCAGCTCACAACAATACGGCTTCAAAAAAGGGTTATCGACTGAAGATGCCCTTTAGGATTTTAAGGAATGCTTACGAGCTACGGACAGAACATATATTGTAGCTATGTTTGCTGACATTGAGGGAGCTTTTGATAATTGGCGGTGGCCTGTTGTATTGGCCCGGCTTGCTATGGCCAACTGCAGCTCGGTACTTATGGGTGTTATGAAGTCGTACTTCTCGGACAGAGACGCCAGGATTCTGGGTAAGTTCGAATATAAAACGAGAAGCGTAAAGCGAAGCTGGACACAAGGGTCGAATATTGGTCTGCTGGCATGGACCTGGGTCATGGACGAATTACTGACAACGATACGAGACGTCTTTGACGGGGACGACGTCAGTGTGGTTGCCTATGCTGACGACCTTGCCCTCCTAATCAAGGCCGACGCGAGAGGAGGGGTGGAGCGCCTTGGCGCAAGGGTTGTGGCTGCTCTTGCTAAGTGGTGTTGCAAGAACAAACTGAAAGTCTCAACTGCGAAGAGCAGGCTTATGATTCTAAAAGGGGATTTCGGTTATAGACCTCCAATAATAACGCTTGAACAGCGCCCCATGCAATACGTCGCGACATATAAATACCTCGGGGTGGTAATAGACAGTAAGCTTAATTTTCTAGACCATGATAGAGGGCTTCGAGACAAAGTTATAAACTATAGTATTGCCGTCAAAAGGTTAGCCCATAGAGAATGGGGTGTAAAAAGGAGTGTACTGCAAGTCTGGTACACTGCTGTTGTGCTGCCTATTTCCAGATACGGCTCAGTGATGTGGTACAATCGGGTGCTCACTACAATGCTTTAAGGCAGCTAATGGGGCCCACAGACATTTCGTCCTCTCCATGGTGGGTGCCTGTAGAACGGTGTCCACCGTGGCACTGCAAGTGTTGGCCGGAGCCCTCCCTCTTGATCTAGAGATAGTTCGAACGGCAATCAAATATATAATAAGAAAAAACCACCCAGCACATTGGAATAATTACAGGCACGTACCAACAGATCAAGAAGAGGAAAACGAGAGGGACATAAAAGCAGATATTGCGAATCTAGAAACTGAGCTGTACCGAGTCTGGCAGGCCAGATGAGACGGGAAGTGCACGGGAGAAACACGTATAAATTTATTAATAACGTCAAATTCAATGTTAAGAACAATAAAAAATGGATTAGGCCCTCAAAATACGTAACATATTTGTTGACTGGCTACGGGTTAATCAACCAGACACTCTATCAGCGAGGTGCGCACGTGGACGGGCTCTGCCCATTTTGCGAGGGAGTTGACGAAACTGTAGAATATATCCTCTTTCATTGCCCTACGTATGAAGAGTTTAGAAGCCCAGATCATCGAAACCTCGAGCAGGACTGTACTGGTTTTGTTAGTTCGGAGCGTGCATTTTCTGCCTTCTCCCGATTCGCGGACGATGTGTTTAAAAGGAGAGGAGAACACTTGGAGGCCCTTGATAGATAGGCCCACGAAACACATGTATGGTTGCCTGATATTCCCGCGGGCATGACCGTGCGAGTGCATGCCATTGTCTGTGTTTGCATGTTTGTATTTCTATTTATATCCATGTGCGCGTGTTTTTTTAAGGAAAAGAGAAGAGAAGAAAAAGAAGGTAAAGAAAGGAGAAAAGAAAATTGGAAAGAAAGGGAAGGGAAAGGAAGAATAAAAGGAAAAGAGAAAAGAAAAAAGAAAAGGATAAATAAAAGAAAACTACTTGTGCATAATGATAACTGGCAAGGAGATTAAGAGTCCGCCTTCACGTGGTGGGGAGAGTAACGTGGCCCAAATGACCCACGGCGAAGAGACTCTTGAAAGAGAACATACGTTAGTATACTATAACATCTAGGTAACAAGTAATCGACTTATGAAAACTTCAAAACACACCATGGTAGCGATGACCTAATAGCTCAATAAGCTGCGAAAAGAAATCGGAATAATAAAGAATGTCCCTATTCCACCAGTCTTGTGCGAGCAGTCAAAGCGTACGGAACTCCCTCCCGGGATCCTCCGAGGGTTTTTTAGGCTGCCTCGTGCAATTGACGCGGTGAGATTTCGGCCGACTTGCCACAGTTCGTAGACTGAACCTGCGTATGCTTGTGCCGTGATTTTCGAATTTACCGGAAAAAAAAATGAAATATACTGTGAATTATTGTGAAAAATTGTGATCTTTGAAAAGTGGAAGTTCAACGTGATCAAGGGCACGCGAGCGCATAGCGTCACATCTCCCAATACCCCCGCCCCGCTACTGCGCAGGCTCGTCGACGCGCGCACGTCCTCTCCCCTCCTGCGCGTCACGTACGAGGTGGAGCGCGTCGCCTCGGTCACGTAGACCACGTCACCCGTGCCAGCCCGCGCCAGCCCGGGAAAACCCCGCGGGATTTACCCCGCGGGAAGAACCGCCTTAGCCAAAGGGCCTAAAACATCCGCACCCGAAGCGAGGCGGAGGAGAACATGGAGAACCGCTTTTCATCCTGCCGAGCGTCGTCCACTGGAAATCCCGACGACGTTTCCACTAGCAAGTCGGATATCGGCTTTCAACGCGTGGAAAAGAGAATAAAAAAGCCGACCAAACGTCCACTTTCGGGAACTGCGGACTCGGACTCTTCCAGAGAACGGCAGGGAAGTGACACCCAGGACAAGGAGATAGCGAAATATGGCGCGAAACGACTTCGCGTCCAAGTAACGCCCGTCGACGCTGCTCCAGCTACAGAAACGCCAGTGGCTGCCCTGAGGTGATCAAGTCTTGGAGAAGAGGAATCTCGCAAAGGATCCACGGAACCCTCAACTATAACGAGAAAACTAACAACAGCGACGACCAGGTTGAAGTCCTGTCGAGGAAGGTCTTGAACGGCATTAATACCGTCGACGGCGTATGCCGTAAGCAAAAGGCGGTTAAACATGCGGCCAACTTGATATGCTCAAGTCTAGAAGAAACTTAGTCCGCCATGGGGGCCCTGGCAGCGTTAGACATCGACCTCGTAGGGAGAGTTAAATAACTAAGGAAGTCGCTCAACGAGGTCCAGGGACCAAAAATATCCGAAGCAATTCTCTCCGCCATGATAGGGCAGAGCGTAACCATAACCAGGTCGAAATCCAAGATGGCGGCGGCGGCGATAAGACGTGCGGACCAGCAGGGAGCGCCCGCCCCTGTGATCGGTGCGCAGGTCGGGCAGCGCAAGCACGAAACTATGGCTGGCGCACCGGCGGGCTCCTACGCCGCAGCTCTGTCCGGAGGAAAACCAACGCCAGGTACAAGGAAGGTCGAGATCCTGGTGAGTAAGAATGAACCTGTGCATGCTATTAAGCTTAATCCCGGTGAAGGGTATTCTATAAAGACGCATGAGGATGCCCGGAACGCACTCCTCCAATCGATAAATCCGAAGGCGAATGGAATAGGCATTCTGTCTGTTCGAAGGTCCGAAGAGAATGGCCTGATTGTTGAAAGGGTAATGGCACGCGACCTCGAGGTGTTCGCAAAAAGTAAGGAGCTCAAGAGCGCCGGCCTTAAAGCATCGATTGATTGTAGAAAGAATCCCCGGATGATCGTGTGGAGGGTGCAGAAGGACACCTCGCCCGAGGATGTGCGAGCAAGCCTCCTCCAACAGAACATCTCGAGTAGCGAAAAAGCATCGGTGAGTATGTGCTACCGAACTGCCAAGCGAGACGGCGAAGACACCAACTGGGTGGTTGAGGTCGACGCTGAATCGGGAAGGCAGCTCCTTAGCCAGAGGAGAGTATTCATCGGCTGGAACTCGTGTCCGGTCGATAATTACATCGAGTCCTCCTGATGCTTCAAGTGTCAAAAACACGGACATATTGCGAGGTTCTGCAACGAGAAGGAGGTGTGTTCGAACTGCGCGAAGGAGGGACACGGCTTCGAGCAATATCCCGCGAAGGATGAGCCCCCGAAATGCGCGAACTGCTTTCGCGCACGAAAGTGAGACGCGCGGCATGGCTCGAATAGCGAAGCGTGTCCCTTCTATAAGGCTGGCGTTGAATGGAGAGAAGCTAGGGTTAATTATGGATAAGCGTAATATTCAGTTAATTCAGGCGAACATGCAGCGATCCTCGACGGTATCGAACGAGATCGCTGTATCGTTGGCCGAAGGGTCTGCGGGCATCGTTCTTGCGCAGGAACCATACGTAACTCGCGGCAGTGTGCGGGGCCTCGGCTCCCGCACCAAGGTTATTGCTGACGAGGGAGATGGCAAAAACGACAGCTCTTGATTGATGTACCTCACACCAAGATTAGAGAGTCGAGCTTCCTGGCGAGCACTCCAAGGTTCTTTCCCATTGCGAATGTGTTCCATCTGCAACTCATCATACCAGATCTTGTGTGCCTTCTGCTTCTGAACTCTCCTACCTCTTGAAGCAGCGAACACGCGGGTACACCCAGGCATTCTACACCGACAAGGGACAGGTGGTCCCGGCTCCGACATTCCGGGATCGATAGTCGGATCGGCAGAACCTGAGGGTTCACCGGTTATAACTCCTACAACATCATTGTTATCTGAGGCTGGTTGTATTAGTTTAGGGCCGACTACTATCGCCGAGTGTGCTGGCAGCCAACTAGACCGATGGTAGCCCCCACGCTTAGCCGCAATTGCGTTCCCCGGCCGAGACCACGACGAGGTTGCACGGTAGGGAATTATGACGGCTAGATGTTGGCGTCGCCACTTCTGGGCTTAAGAGTTTCATAGTTACTCCCGCCATTTACCCGCACTTTTTTGAATTTCTTCAACTTGACATTCAGAGCACTGGGCAGAAATCACATTGCGTCAACATCCACGAGTGCCATCGCAATGCTTTGTATTAATTAGACAGGCGGATTCCCCTCCTCCTGTGTAGAGGGCATCAGCGTTCCCCTCGCCCAGGCCCAGCACGTTAGTGAAACCCGCTTCCCTAACAAGCCCGACGTGGCCCGCTCCTCAGAGCCAATCCTTATTCCGACGTTACGGATCCAATTTGCCGAGTTCCCTTACCTACATTAGTCTATCGACTAGAGGCTCTTCACCTTGGAGACCTGCTGCTGATAAGGGTACGAACCGGTGCGATACCTCCACGTGGCCCTCTCCTGGATTTTCAAGGTCCGAGGGGAAGATGCGGACACCGCGGTAACTGCGGTGCACTTCGCGTTCCAAACCCTAACTCTCTGCTAGAGGTTTCCAGGAAACTCGAACGCTTATACAGAAAAGAAAACTCTTCCCGGATCTCCCGGCGGCGTCTCCAGGTCATTTTGGGTTACCCCGACGAACTCTCTTGCGAGGGCGCGAATTGTATACGGTTCCGCTGCCGGGTTCCGGTATAGGAACCGGATTCCCTTTCACCCAATGGGTATATTTCATAAAATTTTGCTATTAACAATTTGACTCAACACCGTTATCACCATAGGATGCCTTCTAGGGCTTAGGATCGACTGACTCGTGTGCAACGGCTGTTCACACAAAACCCTTCTCAACGTCAGTCCTCCAGGGCCTCGCTGGAGTATTTTCTACTACCACCGAGATCTGCACCGACGGCGGCTCCAGACTGGCTCACGCGCCGACCCTTCTGCGCACACCGCCGCGACCGTCCTACTCGTCAGGGCTTCATGACGGAAGCACACAAGTGTGTTTTCCGGCTCACTTGCCTCTGACGGCAGAGTATAGGCCTGACACTTCAGCGCCATACATTTTCAGGGCTAGTCGCTTCGGCAGGTGAGTTGTTACACACTCCTTAGCGGATCCCGACTTCCATGGTCACCGTCCTGCTGTCTTAAGCAATCAAGGCCTTTCATGGTATCCCATAAGCGTGGACTAAGGCCCCTTAACTCTACGTTTCGTACATCCCACAGCGCCAGTCCTGCTTACCAAAATTGGCCCACTCGGCACTCTCATCCGATATCTCGTGGCTTCACTGTTCAAGCAAGCCAGAGATCTCACCCATTTAAAGTTTGAGAATAGGTTGAGGTCGTTTCGGCCCCAAGGCCTCTAAGGCCCCAAGGCCTCTAATCATTGGCTTTACCAGAGGAGGATCGCACAACATCTTGGAACTCGCGAATGCCAGCTATCTTGAGGGAAACTTCGGAGGGAACACGCTACTAGATGATGCAATTAGTTTTTCGCCCGTATACCCAGTTCCGACGATCGATTTGCACGTCAGAATCGCTACGGACCTCCGTCAGGATTCCGCCTGACTTCGGCCTGACCCAGCATACTTCACCATCTTTCGGGTCCTAACGTGTACGCTCAGGGTGCGCCTCTTCTCGCAATGAGAACGAGACCTCCCTTGGTCGGCGCGGAGCCGACCTTCACTTTCATTGCGCCTTTAGGCTTCAGAGTACCCAATAACTCGCGCATATGTTAGACGCCTTGGTCCGTGTTTCAAGACGGGTCCTGAAAGTACCCAAAGCAGTAGCGTCGCCGACCGGTATTTTCGTAATGAGCCAGTCCCAGGATACCGCCAGCCAACAGCTGGCCAGGCCCGGCGGCGGCGCTCGGTCCGTGCATCCGGGAACACTGACCTCGCTTGCGGCGGGGCGGACGCAGTTTGAAACTGCGGCTCGATACCGTGCGAGTACCGTCGGTCAGCTGGTCGGGCGACCGGTGGTCTGTCAGCCACGTAACCCCGCGAGGGGTCGCGTAAGTATGACAGGCGAGCATCCGGGCGGTAGACCGACACCCAACGGGTCGCGACGTCCTACTAGGGGAGAAGTGGACACCGACGGCAACAGGCAAAAACCCACACAGACGTGTACCACGGAACCGAAGTCCCGCGTCATCACGAACCGCACACGCGCCTGGATCGCTGACGATGAATCTCCCCATTCGATCTTTCGGGTTTCTCAGGTTTACCCCTGAACGGTTTCACGAACTCTTGAACTCTCTCTTCAAAGTTCATTTCAACATTCCCTTCCGGTACTTGTTCGCAATGGGTCTCGTGGTGGTATTTAGCTTTAGATGGAGTTTACCACCCACTTAGAGCTGCACTCTCAAGCAACCCGACTCTAAGGAGAGCTCCTCCGGAAGCGCGTCCCGGTCACTAGAGGCCGGGCATCCTACCGAAGTAAAAGTAAGTTCTCGTGGTGTTCTCGTGCATTCCCTTCATCTTGTGTGTATCGCCGTCCCTTTCCTGTGGGATTATTATTTTTTTCCGAGAGGTCCAACGCTCGGAAAACGTGTTCCCGTGGCACGAGGTAATTAGTGGTTAATATCCCGTGCAAGGCCGTGTTTCCGGTTTCGTCGCATAATCGTGTGCTCTCGGGAATCTTCCTCTGTTCAGAGGGAAATGGGGTTCCCGTGCCGAGTGGTTCCTCTACCCTTGAGTTCCGGGATTTTCCTTTTTTCCTTTTCGGAATTCGGGAAACGGAAAGCGGGTCGCGTTACCCCGTGATTTTCCGCTGTCGGGAAAACCGGATCTGGAATCTCGAAAAAATGAAGTGTCGCGCAAAAGCTCGATTACTCGAGCCATGCCGTGTTCACGAGTGCCCTCGGACTTTCCCCTCGACAGTTGGTGCATTGTTCCTCCTAATTTAATTTCTTTTTTCGCTTTTTCCTTTTTCTAAATGAAATAGAATCCTTGTCTTTTCCCCGCTTCTTTTCCTTAAGTTTTATTTTACAACATTTTTTTCCTTTTTCTGATTACACGATTTCTTTCCTTTTTTTCTGTTTGTGCTTTTTCTGATTAAATTAATGCTTTTCTTTTTTTTATCTTTTTCCCTTCTTCTGATTAAATTAATTCCTTTTTTTTCGTCTTCTGATTAAATTAATTCGTTTTCCTTTTTTCCTCTTTCATTTTTTTAATTAAATTTGTATCTTTTCTCTTTTTTTCCTTTTTCATTTATCTAATTAAAGTATTCTCTTTTCTTTTTTTTTTCCGTTTTCGTTTTCCTAATTAAATTTAGTTGTTTTCTTTTTTTCCTTTTCCCCTTTTTCTAATAAAATTTAATTCTTCTCCTTTTTTCCTCTCACCTTTTTCTAATTAAATCAATTGTTTCCCTCTTCTCTTTTTCTGCCTTTTCCCTTGTTCTAATCGCATTAATGCCTTTCTCCCTTTTCCTAATTGACTTAATCCTTTTTCCTTTTTTCTTTTTTCTAATCAAATTACCTCTTTTCTCTTTTCTCTTCCCTTTCGCCCCTCTGCTATTTAAATAGACTATTATTTTTCTTTCTTATTTCTTCCACTTTTTTTTCCTTTCCACTTTTCCCTTTTTTGGTTTTTATTTTCGTCAGTTTACCCTTTTTTCTTTTCTCTTTTTTTCTTTTTTTTTCCTCTTTCCTCTTTTCTTCCTGTTCCCTTTTTTTCCTTGCTCGTGGGGGAGTTCGCTGAGGGAAAGGGATTCGAGCGCGATTTCCCCGTTCGGGAACTATCGCAGGCTTCCGACGTCCACTCCCGCCTTCCCGCAAGGGGGCGACGGAGTTCTCGACCATACTTCACCTTGGGGGTTCGTTCTGCTTTCTCCGTTTTTGTGACTTTCGTCCATTTACTGTTTTGTTTGGGTATTCCGTCTTTCGTGTGCGTGAATTTCGTCGACTGCCCACCCTTTTTGAATGTGATCGTCGTCTTCCTGCGTTTTTTTTTCATTCTGCCTCCTGTTCGTGAACTCGTCCTCGTATTCGGCGGACCTCCGTGTTCGGAATGGAGCGTTCCCTTACTGGAAGGGAAGCAGTCGAGTTCTCGGTACCGCGTATCGGCACCTCGAGGGAGGCCTAGCCGATCGACGACGGTACGTGTCGACGGAAGTAAAAGTCCCTGAGGACTTTCCTCCGGGTCCCGTGACCTCACTCCTCTCGTGTTTTTTTTCTATTTATTCATTATTTAAATTTTTTATTTTGTTTATTTTATTTTATTTAGTTTTTTAAATATTTTTTTAAGTATTTTAGTTATTTATTATTAAATTTCTCCCCTCTTCTTCACCCTGTTTCCTTGCGGTTTTGGGTTTCCCCGCCCCTCTGAGGTGTTCTCGATTTTAACGGGGTAAGTAACAGGTTACCCCGGCTCCCGACGGGCTCTCGGAGAAGGTGGTGGGAACACCCCCCCTCCCCTTTTGTTTTGTTACCGTACTAACCTCCCGACTTCTTCCAGATGTCATCGGCAGAGAGTATCCCGAAGCGGAAGGATGTTCGGGAGGCGGAAGAGGAGGAGGGCGCCTGGTCCGACCACCTGGTGCGGTACGGGTCGTCGCCGTCGCCGGGGGGATGGGTCTCCCCCCACCATCACGCCATGGATTCCCGAAGAGGCGACCTCGGCGACCGCGGGGGCCTTGCGGGAACAGGGCCTGCTGAACGGTGAGTCCGCGGAATGCGTAATCGCGGCCATCCGAAGATTAGCCCAGGCGGCCCTGGGTCCGGAGGACACCAGGCGGTCCGGATGTTCCCCGGCGTTGATGGAGGTGGAGGAGCCGGTCCCCGGATGCGGTGCCTCGGGCTCGGCCGAGCCGGTGGTGGTTGCCGAGCCGGCCCCTCCACCGGTCCCGTGAGAACGGACTCCCGCCCGTCCTAAGCGCCACCCGGACCAAGGACCGAGCCGCGGACGAAGAGGCGGAGCGGCCGAGGAGCGGGCCTGCTATAGTTGTGGTGGCTTGGGCCACCGATATAGCGAGTGCCCGGCGGGGCCACCGACTTCCACCTTCTGCCGACGGTGCGTCCGGAAGAGGAAAACGTTGCGAACCTGCCCACACTGCAGCGAGGGGCGGCAACGGGCCGGTGGATGCATACCGCAGATCGGCCGAAACGTGCCGCGCGCGGAGCTCACCGCGTGGTGTCTCGCTCGGGCGGAGGAGCGCAAGGAGCCGACGGCGCCGGTGGCTCCTCCGCCGGCACCGCCGTCCGAGCCTCTCGCCGGTCCTTCGGGTCAGGGCACTCGGCGGCGGCGTAGGGGCGACAGAGGGTGGCGGGATAACCCGCAGACCTAAGCCGGCACCACGCATTAGCGTAAGTAGGCCTTGGATCTTAGTTCTCGTTCGTGGGCCTTTGGCACTAGTTCTCGAGTGAGGCGCGTGCGCCTCACTGTTCTCGTGCTACAGGGACTCCCTTGTAGGTTCCCGAGCGCGGCGACCACGCCACGCTGTTCTCGAAGATGGTGCCCCGAATCATAACGATTCGTGATGGCCCTCGCTCTTGCTAGTGGGCCTCTGGCTCTAGTTCTCGGGTGAGGCGCTCGCGCCTCACTGTTCTCACGCTCTGCGGACCTGCTTGTGGCTTCCCGAGCGCAGCGATCACGCCGCGCCGTTCTCACCACCCCAGAACTTGCCCGTGGGTTCTCGAGCGCGCTGTTATTGCGCGCTACGTTAGTGGTACGGCCCACGCTTTCCGACGCGTGGAATCCGCGATGGCCCTAGTTTCCGAGTGAGTCACGCGCGCCTCACTGTTCTCACCCGACAGGAACCTACCTGTGGATTCCCGAGCGCGGGGCTCACGCCGCGCTGTTCCCGTAGAGAAGGCCCCGGATCGTGCCGATTCGAGTCGGCCACAATTCTCGAGTGAGGTGTACGCACCTCACGCTTCTCGCCGTACAGGAACCTACCTGTAGGTTCCCGGGCGCGCTGCTCTCACCGCGCTTGAGCCTTCCCCCGAAGGTTCCAGAGCGCGGCCGTAACGCCGAGCTGGCCATGGCCACTGACGCCCCGATTCTCGTCGTTCAGGGGTTCGAGAGGGCCCGAGTTCTCGTTAGGAGGCCTCTGGCCTCAGATATCGAGGCAGGCGTTCGCACCTCGCTGGTATCGCACCCAAGAACTGATTCGTTCGTTCTCGAGTGCGGCGATAGCGCCGCACCGCCCGTCGAATGGCGCCCGTTACCCCAGCTTTGGGGGTTTCGAGTGAGCCCTAGGTTCTTGAGGGGACCCGCGGTCCAGCTCCCGAGTGAGGTGCTTGCACCTCGCGGTTCTCGTCATACTGGGACCCCCCGTAGATTCCTGACGCGGCAATGATGCGGCGATGTTCCCGTTACACGGATCCCCGCTGTCCCCATGTCTTGAAGGACGTGAGAAGGCCCGTGCTCCCGATCGTGAGTACATGGTCCATCCCAAAAGTAATGAGCCTGATTTTTTTCCGGACCCGAGTGTACATTCCGGCGCGCTCCGACGCTTGGGGCAGGTGGTGGGGTGCCTAAGTTGTGAGACGCAACCCGAGTCGGTCGTGAGAAGTTTTCGTGAACCTCTGTTTTCAGTTTTCGACACGGCGTGATGGAGTCAACAATCGAACAACGCTACGCAATCAAATTCTGCTTTCGTCTGGGAAAGAATGCAACGGAAACGTTTCCAATGCTCGGTACAAAGCATTACTATTCTTCAAAATAAGCATCGGGAGAACGTCAGGCGTCGAGATTGCGGTTCGTCAACCACCTCTCCCCGGCCCTCCTTGAACGCATTGTGCCACTTTTTCACTTGGGAGTACGATAAGCAACTATCCTTAAAGGCATCTTGAAGCATTGAAAAAGTTTCCGTTGCATTGTTGCCCAGATGAAAGCAGAATTTGATTGCGCAGCGTTGTTCGATTGTTGACTCTATCGCGTCGTGTCGAAAACTCAAAACAGAGGTTCATGAAAACATCTCACCTACCGCTCCGATACACTCAGAGCCAACCGACTCGGGTTGTGTCTCACAGCTTAGACACCCCACCACCTGCCTCAAGCGTCGGAGCGTGCGGGAATGTACACTCGCGTCCGGATAAAAATCAGGCTCATTACTTTTGGGATGTACCATGTATTTGCCATTGGATCCCGCGTGAGGCGACAGCGCTTTACGATTCTCACGGCATGGGCCACATCCCAGATCTCGGGCGCAGCAACCACGCCGCGACGATTTCGCCAGGGAAAGACCACATCTGGATCCCAGAGGAGGACAAACCCCCGAAATGTTATCGCAACATCCACTGGGTAAGGAATGGTCGATTGAGGGAGTCTTCTCACACATCGCGCCGTGTCCCGTCCCTGATGGTGATGGGTTTTCTCGTCACGCAGTGTCGCGCAAGGGCGACATCATTTAAAATTTAGTTCTCGCGTTGTTAGGCGGAGACCCACCAGCAATGGTTCTCGGTCTCTTCCCAGCCTTTGCTGCCGATTCGTAACGGGAAGAGACACCGAGCTACCGTTATTTTTTTTTATATTATTGTGTTTGGGTTTGGTATTTTCTCGTGTTGCGAGGCGGATATCCGCCAGCAACTGGTCTCGGTCTCTTTCCCCTTACTGCTACCGATTCGCAACGGGAATAGACGCCCCGCTACCGTCATTTTTGTGTTTGTTTCGTTTTGTTTTGGAATTTTGCTTTCTCGCGTCGCAGGGCGTTCGCCGCCCGTGACAATTATCGATCTCTTCCCCCGATAGGCTACCGAATGGCAATGGAAGACACGCCTACGTTATCGCGTGCGACTCGGCTATGTCCTCGCCTAGCCAGGGCCTTCATTAGGATACCGCAACCACCCGTGAGGGGTGGGGAGTTGTGACGTGCTTTGTTGAGTCGCGTCACAAGGACACGTTCCCGCTAGCTGCCCTAGCTGGTTCCGGTACCGTTCTGTTTGGGTTTGGGTTGGTTTGGGGTTCGATTTCTCCCGTAGACTTTTTGGGGTCTTGTATTGGGGTTGCTTGGTTTGGTTTAGGGTTGGGGTAATGTTTTGGGTTGGGTTTTGATTAGGGTTGGGTGCCGAACTCGGTCGAGCGGAGTGTCGCTCAAAGTAACGAGCAATCTCGGCCGAGGAACGCACCCAATAGGAGATCTCGGGGAATCGATGCACGCCCGACTAAGAAGTCGGCGCCCCCATCGGCGTGGTGCATCGTGCTGGCGAGCGACTCGTTCGGTTCCGGGCGGAGGATGGAGACCTTCGTGCCGCGCTTCTCTAAGAAGCCTTTTTTCCGCTTTTGCACGATGATCCGGGATTGCGATCCCCGAGAGATTCAGTGTTACCATCCGAGATAAGTCCCCGTTTTGTTACCGTTTTGCTACCGTTTGTGCAAGGTAACTCGGGCAGAAGCTATAGTTACGAGGAATATTCTCCGTGAATATTCCATATCTCGAAATAATATTTCAGATAAAAAATAATGTTCACGGTTTTCGAAGGTGATACTTGCGAAGTATCGCTTCGAGAAAGAGTTCTCGAGACGCGACGTAAACACGAGCGTGTTTACCATTTTTCCAGGACACGCGATCGACGCGGCTCTCGCGCGCTAAGGGCTAGTGCGCGAGAGCTGCGAGAACCGCGAGAGCCGCGCCAGGGCGGCCTAGCGAAGTGTACAGGGTGGTTCAAAAGTTGTTGAGTTTGATCGACACTTTTGGATCTCGATTCTGGAATTTTCGAGAGGGTGACCTCTCGACGAGTCTTGTCCCGGACAGCGTCGCGGACGGACGTAATCCGTCGGCGGAGTAATCGCGTTTCGGTGTTGGGACGCCTCTTGTCCCGACTCCCGTTAAGTTTCGGATTTCAGTTAACATCGGTTCCCGGGACACATTAAGTGTCAGTTCTCGCACAATGAAATAAAACAATTGTTTTATTTTATTGGCGTTTCCGAAAGTGATCAAGTATTTCTTTTTTTGTGTTTTAATTTTATTTTTTGTGTATCTGGAAGGTGATCGTTCTCGCTTCTACTTCCCGGTGAATCCCTACCCCACTGCCACAACCCACAGCCTGAGCGGCCGAGCTCTACCACAACCGTCCTCCCGTGCAAGTACACCCAGTTTTGGCCGGTTATGATTCCGGAGATTATAACAAATGAGGGAGGTTCTCCAACTCCCACGCGAAACCGGTTAAGATTCCGGTGAAAGAAAAATTTAGCGAAATTCTCCAACTCCCGCTTGTTGGTGGGTAAGGGCGGATCCCCTGGCCCCAGTTTAGTCCGGTTGGGAAAACCGGCGATACAAAATTTCCCTGGCGCCCCCGGTGAGATTGCGGGTTTGCTTGCACGAACGGATGACGGCCGAAGGTGACGGTCTTCGTACCGGATCTCGTAATGATCCCGATTTGTTGGCTTTGGTTTGGTTGGCCGAGAGGAAAATTTACCCGTCACAATATATATACACATGTTCACGCTCATTTCAATTTTTCACTTCGTTTTGATATATATTTTTTCTCTTATCCTCGAAGCCCGGTATTAAAAGGCGTGAGGCGTCAGCATCCCTCACCGCAGCAACGGGATTTCACCACCTTGTAATATATTTCATTTCTCCTCTCTTCACTCCAGTACTACGTTTCGCTGTGCTTTATGCAAAAGGAAACATTACTGACCCTCCCGCAGGTTCACCTACGGAAACCTGGTTACGACTTTTACTCCCTCTAAATGATCAAGTTTGGTCATCTTGCCGGCAACATCGGCAATGCCGAAATATTGCTGCGAACCAGTCCGAAGACCTCACTATATCATTAAATCGGTAGTAGCGACGGGCGGTCTGTACAATGGGCAGGGACGTAATCAACGCGAGCTTATGAGTCACGCTTACTGGAAATTCCTCGTTCATGGGGAATAATTGAAAGCCTAAATCCCTAGCACGAAGGAGATTCAGCGGGTTACCGGGGTCTTTCGGCAAGGGAAGACACGCTGATTCCTTAAGTATAGCGCGCGTTCGGCCCAGAACATCTAAAGGCATTACAGAACTGTTATTGCTCAACCTCGTCCGGCTAGAAGCCGCCTGTACCTCTAAGAAGATTTGTTTGTATGTCGCTAGTGAAAACCACCCGACCGCAGCCGGGGACTTTCAAGACACCAGTAAGTATGCCTATTTAGCAGGATAGAGTCTCGGTCGTTGTCGGAATTAACCAGACAAATTGCTCCACCAACTAAGAACGGCCATGCACCACCACCCACCAAATCAAGAAAGAACCGTTAATCTGTCAGTCCTTCTGGTGTCCGGGCCTGGTGAGGTTTCCCGTGTTGAGTCAAATTAAGCCGCAGGCTCCACTCCTGGTGGTGCCCTTCCGTCAATTCCTTTAATTTTCCGCTTTGCAACCTTTCTTCCCCTGGAACCCACAAGTTTTGGTTTCCCGGAAGCTGACCGCCGAGTCATCGGAGGAACTTCGGCGGATCGCTAGCTGGCATCGTTTATGGTTAGAACCAGGGCGGTATCTGATCACCTTCGAACCTCTAACTTTCGTTC
>JAPYZJ010005132.1:0-13258 GCA_030522765.1 Ophioninae sp. B BG-2022a
CATATTTTGGATTTTGTGTATATTAGGTTTTTGAATGTGATATTATGTCTTAGTGTATGTAATTTTATTGTGAGTAAATGAAAAACATTAGAGTTTATTGATATTTTTATTAGAAAAAAAATTAAAGAACAAAACAAGGTACTTCTTACTTTACAAAACTTTACAATTTAAAAAAATCGATTACGTCGTTTCAACGTAGGTTATTTATGAAGGGTTGAAAAAAGCTTATAGTTAATAGTGAACATTGTTTTCTGAACCAATATTATTATTAATACGTTGATTATTGAATAAATGATTAAATAAACTTTTTTGTTTTAATCAAAAATAAATAACGTGGGCCTTACATGGGTCGAGTTCCTTACCTCCTCGTTTATTTATTCTCCTCGATGCTTCCAACGAGCCAACAATTGGGTGAGGAGAGGAGGAAGGGCAAACAAATCTTTTGGTTATCAGGCCTATTTGCAAAAAGGATTAATGCCCCTCACCATTTGTATTTCAGTGCTTCCCATCGATGTTCTGTTTTCATAAGAGTGCAAGTCGTACAAATCCGTTTTCACATTTCCTCTCGACGGTCTGATAAAAGTCTGCCAAAAATGGTTGGGAGGCCACATAACTTGGCAGGCCATTGCGCTTTTCTTGTCGAATAAGGAAGTACGGTAGGGTAGGCTTTATATATATCTTTCTCTTTCTCTTAGATTTTGACGCGGATCGAACTAGACACGGAGAGGTGCCGTGGGCTGGGGCCTAAGTGCTTCTTGGCTTCGGCGTCGGTTTTCACTCATCCCGCATCGCTCTTCTCTGACTTCAGACTCTCCCTGCTTCTGAATTTTAGACGTTCCTTTGCTGTGGTCAGCGAGTAATGACACCAGACGGAACGAGACTGCCTCGAGAAAGTACTTTTTTTTAGGGTTGATACTTAGGCTTGTCTTTTCAGGGTTATCAGTGTCGAAACGTTATCTGATCAACGTGACGTCGATATTGATAACGAATATCATCGAGCGATATCTTTTTTTTTTATTGCCAAATAGAGCAATTGGTACTTAGAGTACTGATAGGACAATACCGAATATTTAGCATCGACCAATTCCTCGTAAGAATTTTCAGATGAGATTTTGAAGATGCGGTACGACCACCCTCGACGTTCCCCATACTCCGAGTCGTTTCTTCTCTTTTTTTCCTCTCGTTCCCTGCTCGCTCTTGTTTCTGTTCCCCGTTGAAAAATCATTTTTGTCGGCGCGAGGAGGCTCGGGCGCCTCGCTCCTTCGCATCCCATTTTTCGAGGATAAAAAAGTTTCGCAAAAAAAAAAAATAAAACAAAAAGAAAAGGGAGGAAGGAGACGTGAGGAAAAAACGTTAAAAAAATGTATATTAGAACCCTCCGAAAGAAGAGGAGACAAGAGGAGTGATCGTGTTACGGAGGCGCGGGCCTCGCGTTAAGGCCGCCGTAACTGAATATATCTCGCTGCCCAAATAGCCATCAAAAGCCACGACAACGATCAAATTCGTTCGACGATGCGTGTTTCGCCACCCGGAGGCACCAGTCCATCCAGCCTTTTCTTTCTCGCCCGTTCCAATAAAACTGCCTTCCAAATAGTTCAACGTTCTTACCCGCTTTATACGCAGTCGATCGAACCGCAACATATCGAACGATATGTTTCTCCACATTCGCCAGATTCGTGTCGAAATTTGTCAACCGATTTTCCTTTTGGTCACTCGCCAATTACCTCCTCCAGGAATTGGTCCATCAATGAGGCTAATCAGTGATCTCGCTGAGATAAAATCTGAAAATAGTATAATTATTTGGTTTGTATGTTTTCGTTCAATCTTAGTTACAACGAGCACCTTCTCCATCTAATTACTTTATGTTTGTTTATTTTTAGTTATGTGTTAATTATTTATTTGTAAACTAGCTGTGCCCTGCAACGCTTCGCTGTGCTTGCATGGGTGAGAAATGAACAACAAAAGACAGCATACGTTTCATTTAAGTTTAATTTTTCAATACTTGTGGGTGAACAATATTTTTTGTTTGGGTTTTTTTGGTTGTATGATGACCCAAACAAACTCAAACGAAAAATTAAAAAATTACATATTTAAACAATATATTTTTATGTTGTAAACTATAACCTATATTTTAAGTTAGGCATCTAGAAGTAGAGCGGTAAAAACCGCATTCAAATCCATGCAGTAGTTTGCGAGGGATGCGCGTACAAACATGCAGACAGACAGACAAAAATTCTAAAAACTGTTGATTTGGCTTCTGTTGCTTTAATAAAGACCCCCCATATCATTTTTTTTTAAATATCTTCAATACGTAGGGCAGTGCAAATCACTGGATATGCCCCCTAAATTAAAACATTGTAAGAAGATAAATCAACTATTTAATGCTATATTGATAGCAGCTCATAGTTAACACTGGAAAAGTTATAACAAAAAAAAATATAAAAAAATATCTTCAATGTACAGATATCGGTCTGTTACAATTTTATTATAAGTAAAGATTGCCATTACTTTGCCCGAAAGTTATTACTGGAGCATAATAAAAACCTATCATCATCATCATCATCGTAATAATGTCTTCGTCGTTTAAATCGTTTGTTTCGAAATAATTGAGGACGAGGACGGTGCATAACTTCGGGAGTCTCAAAAAAAAAAAGAAAAAAAGAACGAAAATCATAAACAGCCCTCGAGACTTGCTTTTTTTTCCATTGTTCATTTCAACTGCTCGCCGCACTGCTGGCGGAGTTATTATTTTCATTCGACGAGGTATACATAAAGGGGTAAAATGTGGCGAGGAGGTAGCATCGTTCCGCGTGAAGTGGGCATCTTGTAAACCGTACGAAACTTCTTTCCACGCAGCCACGAGCCTAGTATACTCGTATACTTGTCTGAAGACCACGGACACAAACTGACGAGACTCCAGGTGCAAAGCACTCGTGTATCTTGTTTCGCTCGTTTTTCGGCCCTCATGTACGCACACGAGCACACACATCCTTAAATACATTAGGTTTCATCCGTGATCTCGTTTGCCTCGAAATAGTCGATGATAAGTAATTCCGAAGCGGGATTTCTTCTATGCGCACTTTTATTCTATTTTCCGGGGTCCACAAATGCAAAGATCACTCTTGATAGTTTTTCAAATTGGTTTTGTTATACGCAATACAGAATCACGTTAAAAATGATCTCATCGATATTGAATTCAAAATATCGCCATCTGAATCATACCCAGGTGTGAATCATATCCTCGCATTGTCAAGCTACGCTCATTTGATTCCATTTGCAACTTCGTCTCATCTGTAAAATGAGAAATGAAAAATGAAATGAATAAAAAGAAATGAAAATGAAAAATAAAATTTTCATCGACGCAAACGAAGCTGGCAGGAAAAGCTAGTGAAATAGTAAAATAAATATTATAGTCCTCTTGTTCTGGGTCAGCAGTGACCCGACGGCACTCTAAAAGTAAAATGTATTTTTTACCTTCATGCATTTTCGTCTCTAGTTAAAAAACTCTTTATCAAAAGTAGACATCTCATTGGCTTGCATATTCTTAGGACGTTACGACGAATCAACTTCCCTGCTAAAAATATATTTAACAAATGCTTCGAATCAGGTTTAAAGAGGATAGAACTTCCGGGTCAGTCATCAGTGGCTCCAGTTTAGACTAGCCAGTCAAACCCTAAATAAATCAACGAATATCAATCCCAAACCCAAACAAACTCCGTTTTTTAGCTCAGATTGAAAAATCTGTTTGGATCACTGTTCGAAATGACGTTTCTAGACGGAAACATAGAACCTAAACTAAGCAGCTGGAAAGTCACTACGACGAGTTTGTACGTTAGATTTTACCGAGATCAGACGTCATCCATCTAGCTAGAGTGTACTCACGAACCAACGTACAATGTACATTTATAATACATGCAAGTCCGTTAGAAGTCACTGCGCAATTTAAGCGTGACATCGATGTGCCTACATACGTAAAACTTGCGTTCTGCATCGTCTCCTTACCCGAAGACCCCTTCGCCTTTTTCAATACCGAATTCTCTCGACGAGTGTATAACATATTTAAATAAAGAAAACCGAAGCTCGTCCTTTCACGATAGATCCTGTAGGTATCATCAGGACAATGCTATATTTACGAGACATTTTGCCGGCGTTGAAAACGGTGCTCTTAGACAATTGCGGAGTCGATACGTACCTAGGTGACCGAACGATGAAGCTCTTCCACTCGAATTTAACTAGGAAGCAAAGTCAGCTTGTTCACCAAAAAACCTCGAACACCTGTCCTCTCTTTCTCTTTCGTTCGACCTCTGCCTTCATCGTCCTCTTTCTTCGTACTACGAGAGAGAGAGAGAGAGAGATAGAGGACAGGTGGTCGAGACGAACGCGCGCGGCTCCGTCTAAAAGAAGAAGAAACAACGAGATAGGCTCAAAGCTCTCGAGGAGATCGGCGACTACGCGCGACGAGCGTCCTCGTGATCGCGCGAGTACCCCAGGAGGTGGGGGTCGAAAAGGGGGGGTGGGACGGGGAGCAGCAGCTGCAACGTGCCCTGTGCCCGGAGACGCTGTACGCGGGCACACTGCTGCACACCTTCCTGGCTATGTACATGTCGGTGTGTATCCGTATGTCGTGCACTCCGTTTCTTCGTGGCACGAGCCTCACCCGCGGCATGTGTTCCCTGAGTTCTCCCTTGCCCCTGCGCCCTTCCTGGTGCTGACTCTCTCTCTCTCAGTCGGGCCCGGTCTACCATTTCCTTTTTCCTCATTTCCGAAACTTGACTCGCTTTATTTCTATACGAGCACACCCCGAAGCCCTTCGTTTCTTCTTCTTTTTTTCTTTCGTTTTTTTGTTTGTTTCTTTTCCCTCGACGCATACAACATTTAGCATCGGGCGCCGATTTTTTTTTCGAACTCATTTCGGCTAGGCTCTCGCCCCCTGCATTATTGTCGGTCCGCGTGGTCATTTCACCTGACAACGGGAACGTATAATATCTGGCGAAAATGAAGGACGCCAAGGTAGGGATAAGTGTTGGAACTCGAGGGTGGCATTCGAGTTTGTCCGGTGTCTTCTTTTATCACTAGTCGCATATGTGTGTTTGACTGATGTACGAACCCAATTGCACATCTGTTACCTACTCGGATATATAACTGCGCTTTCCGAGCCTCTTCACGGATTTCTCTTCCTTTCGTGAAAATTGGTTACTTTTTTTGTTGAGTTTCTTCACGAGTGTAGGTACTTTAACTTCTCGTTTTTGCGGAGCTTTCGTCTTTGTGTGTGGGCACTAGCTAGAGGGTTGCGATGAAGGCGAGGCAACGAACCGACCAGGACTTTCATCGCTTCTTGGCGCATCTGCTCTTTGGCTCTTATTCGATGAAGTGATTTCGCGCGTTGTATTGTATCCTCCTTTCCCCCGCCCCCCCTCTTTTTTTTTTTAGTCACCCTTCGCTCGTAGTTTCCGAGTGTTTGCGCTATTGCTGCGCAGGACGACCCCTGTCTCGCCCTTTCTCTCCCTAGTCTCTTCTTCACCGATTTCTTTTCCAATCTCCTACCGCGTTTTTCGCCAAACCTCGTGACGCGGAATTAGTTATTGGATTTCTTATCGGATTTTTTCTTCATTTTTTTGGCCGCAACGTTGACAATCGGGCCGGTTGACTCGGCTCGTTTTTTTTTCAAACGATGGGAAACAGACAGGAACGTTTGGTACACAGAGCAGGTAAAAAATGGGGTTCCGCCATTTGCGATTTTTTCGTTATTTTCGTTTTTTTACCTTTCTTGCTTTTCTTTGCTTTACCAAATTTAGTCTTTTATTGGATACAGCCACGCGCCTTTTCCTCTCTGGCACGGTCACGCGCGTCCGTAAACCCGGAATGTGCACCTGGTGCATTTTGGAACCCCGTGACACGCGCTTACCCATCAATGGCCAACATCCTCCACTTTTCTCGGTCTCGATTATACGGAAAAATTCACGAACCCGAATTTTCGTTTCCAAATAACGCGTTGGAAGACCCTAGTCATCAGGACTCGTACGCTGAAACACAAAGGGATCGTTAATTGCCAGGGAATTTTGGGCCTTCAACGGCAGATGGCTGCTTTGATGCAGAATGAAAATAGAAGCTCTCGAGCACACCCGAACACCCTGGAAATCATGATGGCTCATCGGGTTTTCGCCTTGACCCAAACAAACCCAATACCCATTTTCAGTACGAATCGTCTAGTGTTTTTCCATGGACTCGAAATTCGCATCGTTGTAATGCAATAAAGTTTCTTTTCCCACATTTTTATTTTCTCAGATTCATTATCCGATGAAATATATATATATACATTTTTTCATATTTAAATTCTAGGATCTTACGATAAAGATTGTACAATTATTGAAGTATTTTACTTACGATTTCAGTGAAAAAAAAAAACAGAGAAATTTAAAACGAATAATTTTCGTTGCGAAGTTGCGAACTTCAATCTCATGTTTTCCCTGGGTTCTAGCGCGTGGTCTAGTGTAACTAGAAACAGGATAAAAGTACCTGCAATGATGCTCAATTCCTAGACATACGCTCAGTTCAACATAAATCCTCCAAAAGTGACTCAATAAATCAAAAAAATTCCTCCCATTTGGAAAAATCGGAAAGGTCGTAAAAAACGGTCAGCTTCTAAGCCCCAATACACTACGACAATTCAAGATTTCACCGTTGGAGAAAACGACTTTTTTTTCATGTTGGATTGAAACAGACGCCATTTTTGCATTTTTCCATCGACGCAAACTTCGCTATCTTTAAGTAGAAGATTAACGGGTATAACTCGGATCTGAAAATCAATGACGCAATACCTACATAGTCGATAGTGGCCCTTTTAATGCGCAACCGAACACGTATAAACTTATGCACACACACGCACACAGGCACATTGCATTCACGTATAAAGGAAACGAGAAGCTTAGGGGTTCTCGATGTAAGACGACGACGACGTCGGACACGTGACCGGAAGGCGGGGGGCAGCGCGCACGCGCCGACGTACTCCACCTGGCGCATCACCTGCTGCCCCCCTGCTTAAGGCTCTCCTTCTCCGCCTCCTATGTGTATAATAATTCTCTTCATATTTCTTCCTTTTCGCTTCCTTTTCGACCTTCCACCATCTACCGTGCGCGCGCTTCGAGCCACCACCACCAGCACCCTGTCTCGTCTCGTCTTTACGACTTTACGGACGCAACGCTGGTGCTGATCCACCATGGTAAACCGTGCTAGACTTTAAGACCTTTCCACTGCTCGAATCATTTTCGAAAATCGGTCCACTCCCCCGACCAATTATTTCAAAACTATCCCACTCGGAGACTCACCCAGGCTGATGAAATCGACGTTCCATTTTTCGTAACCCCCTTCCATTGGGTTGGTCCTCGCACCAAGGAACTCGGAAGGATATCAAGTCTAGTAAAAAGATATCCATTATTTTCTGGAGTCAACTAATCACAAAACTGTCGGTAAAATTTTTTTACTACGAAATCGTAGCTTTCTAACGCCATCTGGTGTAAGATACAGACAACTAAAGCTATGTATTGGAAAAGTAATGGAATCCTTTCGATTTTGAAAAAAAAAATATTTTATGCGCCCAAAAATGGATCATCGGAGACAGACAAATTTTGGATTTTTAGGTTCAATATATCACTGGAAACCGAGCGATAATTTCGAATGAACATTCAAAAATAACAAAATGCCGACGATACACAAAAAAAAGGGCATGTTTTTTCACTGCTTTTAGCTGTAACAAAAATTGTAAAAATCGAACACTTTTAATAATTCTAGTAAAAACTTAATAACAATCGGTGAAATATTTCGATTATCTCTCCCGTACTTACTCAGCCTCATTAGAGGCCATTGAAGGTTAATAAAAATCGCAGTTGATGCACTTTTCAACTCTTTTAGTGTTTCGCTTCGCAAGGTCATTACCGGAAGTCGAATTTTGTTCCGTTGAGCATGGAAGATTGGAAAACAAGCTGAAAACGTGGAAGTATCTCGGTGGTACTTTTTGAGGTTGCTATACCTGTGGGATCGTGTACGTTTGAAATGACAAGAGTATGTACACGTGGTGGAAGAACGTCGTTCAATAATCGTCATTAAAGCGTCGTGGCTCGTTTCGCTCGTTTTACGAGCCACGGAGGCAACAAAAACATTTCTGTACACGTAAGAACACGCCCGGGGTTTAAACGATCCCTTATGCGCAACCATCTACCACGAGTTTGCGCGCACATGCGTCTTGTATAAATATTAGCCTGTAAAAGAGACGAAGGGTGCGCAAGGCTCTTTTGAGGATCCACCCGAGTCTCCTCACCTGCTCTCGTGACTCCACCAGCTCGCGACCACCTCAACCTTCAACCCGTCAGGCCTTCGATCCAAACGAAACCCTTCAACGTTTCTCTAGATCGTTCGTGGACTTTGAATCTCATTTTTATCGCGGCTGAGCTCGACAAATTTTAACTCATCACTCAAACAATATTTTTATAATTTTTTTTTAATTTTTTCTTGGGAGTTTAAGAAATTTTGACTCGGTAGTGAAATTATGTTTTTCAAATTTTTTTTCATCCTTTTCTTCGATGGTCATGAAACTTTAACTAATTTTCAAAAATTATTTTTATTTTTTACTTTTTTCCAATTTTTGTATATTATTGTTCAAAATTATCGTATAATTTGATAGTAGATCGCTAGTAGTTCCATCAGTTATTTTAATTTTACGTTTATGTGTAATCGAGGCCGGGGGGATTAATCGAAATTTTTGTAACCAGAAAAGGTTTTTTTTTTTGGTGGTAAAAGTCAAGACACAGAACGCTATAAAAAAAGGAAAAAGTTTTTTCCGTCACCCCTCATTTTTCTTTCGTCGCTGTCGTCGTCGTCTTCAATAGAGTAGACGAGGAGGAAAAAATGGGCGCGCGACAGAAGGAGGATTGAAAGTGGATTCGAGAGCAGATGCCAGAGTGTATTATACCTACCCATGAGTGAGGGTTCAACGCGTGTCTACATGCATACGGACGCGCATCCTTTGGTCCAGGTGTTCCTCGGCGAATTCTCTCCTCCCGTTCATCCGATTTTGCCGAAAATAATATATTTTCCGGGACGCTTCGAAAACACGTCGCGACCTATGGATTTTCGATTTTGAATCGATCTTCACGATGTTCGATTTTTTTTTTTGGAAAATCGGGTTTTGGAAAATTAGTTTTACAAATTTCGGTTTTTTGAAAATCGATTTTTCTAAAAAGGGTTTTTTGAAAGTTGGTTTTGCGGAATTAGTTTTTCAAAAATAGGTTCTTTAAAATTTGGTTCTTCGAGTGATGGTTATTTAAAAACCGATTTTTCGGAAAACGATTTTTGAAAAACTATTCTTTTTAAGTACTCTTTTTTGAAAATCATTTTTTCAAGTTTCTCCTATTTAAATATCCATCTATTTTATACATTTAATTATTTTTCATACCCTCTTTGAATTTGGTGTTTTGCTTTTCGTAACTAATTGCCATCACTAGAAAAAAAAAAAACAATTCCAGCCTCCCTTTTTTTTCATACACCATTTCATAGAAACAACATTTTCAAACAACTTAAATAATAAATCATTTAATATCAATAAAAACAATATAATTTTTAAAACGAAAAAATCTGTCGAACATTTTTCCAAAATCTATTATAAAAATCAGTTAATACAGAATCGACACCGAAATCAATAGTCGAGAAAAAAAAATTGGACATCTCAATACTTCGTTCTTGATTCGGAATATCGAAGTCCTAGTCTCGTGAGGAATTCCTTTAAGATCGTTCATGCTTTAAAAACTGGTGGTTCGGACACGCTTAACGGATAATTCGAATGAATCGAAATATTTTCGGATTCTGGTGGGCTCTTATGCCCGTGTGGTCACGAATCGCCGCCTTGAAGTTTTTTTTCTTTTTTTTTTTTTCATTTTTTTTTAGAAGCCTTGGTTACTCGAGGCCGATAGGCGGTTCAGCGATACGAAATTAACACCCGTAGCAGCTGCACGAGCGAGCTCGGAGACTGAAAAATCACATCGGTTCGTGGCCGCGGCAAGCTCGAAAACTTGTGAATGAATTTCGTTATCTCCGCGGAGGTCGCGAACTCGGGTTTCTGCCGGCAATAGTCGCGTAGGCGCTTTCAAATAAAACAACTACCGTTTTTTTTCCGCTTTTTTTTCTTTTTTGGAGATTATTGCGCGATGGTACGAATCTCCAGGCAACTTCGTCACACATGACGCACGAGACCGAATGAAATCGTTATCTCCTCACTTCCGGTTGTTCCGAAATCGTTTCCCTCGCGGATCCTCGAGTTTGGGTTTGTTTGGGCTTGTTTGAGTTTAAGGGGGATGGCGACGAGAAAAGGTTCGTTTCGACCCAATGAAATCGTCATCTTTTCACTTCCGGTTGTTCCGAAATCGTTTCCCTCGCGGATCCACGAGTTTGGGTTTGTTTGGGTTCGAGGAGGATTACGACGAGGAAAGGTTCGTTTCGATCCAATGAATGAAATCTCCTCACTTCCGGTCGTTACAAAATCGTTTCCCTCATGAATCCTCGAGTTTGGGTTTGTTCTGGTTTGTTTGGGTTCGGGGGGTATGGTGACGAGGAAAGGTTCGTTTCGACCCAATGAAATCGTTATCTCCTCACTTCCGGTTGTTGCAAAATCGTTTTCCTCACGGATCCACGAGTTTGGGTTTGTTTGGGTTCGAGAACGATAGCGACGAGGAAAGGTTCATTTCGACCGAATGAATTCTTTATTTCCTCACTTCCGGTTGTTCCGAAATCATTTCCCTCACGAATCCTCGAGTTTGAGTTTGTTTGGGTTTGTTGGGGTTGGAGGTGGGAATTACGAAAAGGGAAGGTTCTTTTCGACAAACTCTGAAGTTAGCGGGTTGACGAGTCATGGTAACCGTTCCACGGGTTTCTACGTCTCTTCGTTCTTTCACGGTTCAATACCTCGGGAGCGTTTCTCGGGTTAGTGCTTAGCGTCAACAATAATGTGTAACCGCTAAAAATATACTCGCCCCAATGGTTCTTTCGTTCGAGCTCCCGGTACTCTTCTGCTGGTGTACGATCAGTTTCCTTGCCCTCTTCTTTCTCCTTCGCTTTTCGCGTCTTCTCTCGAGTCTCGACGCCTCGATCGGGTTCCTCGTCAAGCGCGATACGCGGATGACGAAACGGCACCGCAGAGTTGCAGCATCCTCAAACGTCTAATAGCGATCTAATTTCTCGACAATTTCGGAGCTGAGTAATAAAATCGAACTTCGATTGACCAGAAGGCTCGAAATTCCGAATTTTTAAATAGTACAAAATTACACATTTTTCGTACAGGTTTTCCGAAATTCGTTTAGGTTTGTTTGGGTTCGTTAGGTCGATCGTAAACCCTTGATTTTTACCAAACCCAAACAAACCCGAACTTCGATTGACCAGAAAGCTCAAAATTCCAAATTTTAATAGTCCAAAAATTACAAATTTCTCGTACAGGTTTTCCGAAATTAATTTGGGTTCGTTTGGGTTCGTTAGTTCGATTGTAAGCCCTTGATTTTAAACAAACCCAAACAAATCCGAACTTCGATTGACCAGAAGGCTCAAAATTTCGAATTTTAATAGTCCAAAAATTGAAAAATTTCTCGTACAGATTTTCCGAAATTAGTTTGGGTTCGTTTAGGTTCGTTGGTTCGATCGTAAACCCTTGATTTTTACCAAACCCAAACAAACCCGAACTTCGATCGACCAGAAGGCTCAAAATTCCAAATTTAAATAGTCCAAAAATTACAAATTTCTCTTACAGGTTTTCCGAAATTAGTTTGAGTTCGTTTGGGTTCGTTTAGTTCGATCGTAAACCCTTGATTTTTACCAAACCCAAACAAACCCAAAAACTTAACGAATTTCGTAGTTTCGGTATATTCGAAATTCGAAATTTTGAGACTTCTGGTCATTCGAAATTTGAGTTTCCTAGCCGATCCGACAATTTCGACTCCGGTTGATAGCGCAAACGGACAAGTGCTCACCATCGGGAATTCTGAACTCGGCGATCCAGCCGAAAGCGAGAAAGAGGGGGGGGGGGGGGGGGGGCAAGAGAGAGCACGATCGACCCCCCCCGCGTGCGTTTCCCTGTCCGCATTCGGAGAATCCGGTTTTTGTATTGAGAAAGGCAGGGAGAGTCTCGCGGGATGTTTGCGACAGTCTTTTCTCCCTTTCTCTCTCTTTCTCTCTCTCTTTCTCTCTTTCTCCCACCTCTCTCTTGCAAATCTCGTTTTCCGGTGTATGTGTGCACGTCCTATAGAAATTCATTGGAAAGCAGCGATTCTCGGCTCTTAAGTCGATTCGGAGTCTCGTAGGTCGTGCCAAAGTGGACGGGTACCCGCGGAACGAGCAAGCGAGACGCCGCGGAGTACCGGAGAAGCAAAACAAAAAAAAAGTTGTCCCGCGATCTCGAAGGACCAGCGAGCGAAGAAGAGGAACATTCGAGCGGTCCAGACTCGAGATTTCTCGGCCTCGTCCAGGGGAAACTTGCGGGCACCTTTCGGGGACTTTCGGGGACCTTTCGGGGACCTTTCGGGGACCTTTCGGGCCTCATACTTTTAAGAACGCGTAACCCAATCGACGCAACCTCAAAAATCTTCAAAATTCGTTTTCTCATCGCCGGTTAACTTTACAACGAAAATTCGAGCATCTGTCAGTTGGGAATTCTTAGATGGAAAATTCGACGCTTTTTTTGGACGAAAAAAAAGAATTCGTTCTTGAGAAAATCACGTTTTTCATGAACCATTCGTTTTTGAGAAAATCGTGGTTTTCATAAACCATTTTTCCTTGAGAAAATTGTGTTTTTCATAAACCATTTCTTATTGAGAAAATCGTGCTTTTCATAAACCATTTCTCCTTGAGAAAATCGTGTTTTTCGTGAACCATTTCTCCTTGAGAAAATCGTGTTTTTCATAAACCATTTCTCCTTGAGAAAATCGTGTTTTTCGTGAACCATTTCTCCTTGAGAAAATCGTGTTTTTCATAAACCATATTTCCTGGAAAAAAATCATGTTTTTCATAAACCATTTCTCCTTGAGAAAACCGTGTTTTCATAAACCACTTCTCCTTGAAAAAATCGTGTTTTTCATAAACCATTCGTACTTAACAAAACCGTGTTTTCCATAAACCATTCGTCCTTGACAAAACAATATTTTCCAAAAACCATTCGTCCTTGAGAAAATCGCGTTTTCCATGAATTTCGAGTATCGACCAAGAAGAGGGTTAGAATTAATTCAGC